>JAMKCH010008329.1:0-37332 GCA_023653785.1 Ophioderma brevispina
AATGCTAATTGCTAACATAGGGCAATAATCAACATATTCATTGGGTTATAATGAGTTGTACAATGGGCAATCTATAACAAAATCCTCTTAGAGAAAGCCTGACATACAAAATCTCAAAATTTTGCATAAATCACTATATACTTTGTTATTAATTAACAGAATAAAGCACGTAATTACCATATTACTGTATAACAAAGGTTAACGTGGGGTGGGGGGACTTATATTTTCCCCTAACGTCGCAATGAGTGAATAACAATCCAATTTCCCCCTAGCACACATAACATACTAATAATTGTATCATTTATATAGCACCTTTCAAATGTATTAAAGTGCTTTACAATTATTACCGCTGCCTTTGAAATATGTCAGCTGCCACACATACCTAAGGCATACTCATACCTTTATGCAACGCCTGGGCAAGTGTCTGGACACAACATGTTAGCGACAGCGGGACTCAAACCCACGACCTTTGGATCATGAACCAAGTGCCTTATCTACTGGACCACAGGCGCTCTAAATTCACGTAGCTATGACACTCCAAATCAAACTGTATTTTATAGATGATGTAAACCGGTGTTTACACCTGGTCACTTTCGACACTATCACACCATCAAGCTGTACTTCGAGAGCACTTTTCCTGTGTATTTGCTTGTAGCTTGACTGTGGATGTTTTGTTTATATCACAGGTCACATCTATACCATACCTGAACCCAAAGCATGAATTTATGGATGGATTAAAAGTAAGGCCTCTCACATTTGATAGCCCAGGTGCTAGCAGGCATTTGTAACACATCTGCAAAAGGTTTGAGTGATTAAATATGCAGACAGCCTGACAGGGAGCCCCTGAAACATGATTCTTAAGTGTTGCAAATGGTGCCTCAAGGAGGGGGTCTAGACAAAGATTACACAGGGGTCAAATTTTTAAACCGATTCAATCATGTTGAAAGGTTCACCATGCTGTTTTGTCTGCTAATAATACCAGTACCCATTTACACACCTGCGTAGCGAGGAGTAATTGAGGTCAAGCGCCTTACACTAGGGGACCACAGAGGGGCTCAAACTCACAACCTTTGGTGTGTGGGTCAGGCGCTTAATCCACTGGACTACACATGCCCTCTGTGGGTAATTATTGTACAAATAATCTAATCTACTCACCTCCTTGTAATGATACCATGAAACCAAATAGCAAACACACCAGTGTTCTCTCTTAACTTTGAAGACTGAGTTGTTTTGAACCACTTAATTGTTGCAGCTTTACTACCTTCTGGACCAAACTTGCCCCTCTTGGCTGTCTTCACAAACTCGTCTTCCAACACATCATCAGAGTCGACCTCCTCGGATGATTCATTTTCCTCCTGGAGAAAAATATCAATTAGGAAGTGTGATGATAAAGCTAATAACCATAAAAGTTAGTTAAAATATACCGACTCTCATTATGAAGGCCATATTGCATTACTTTTCCCTCTCCACCCTCAGATTGACCTGGAACTTGCAGGTTTTATCCATATGGAACTGGCTATAGTACCTACACAACCAATTTCTTCATGGGAGTACCTGCGAAGTACCTGTTTAGTAGTCCTGGAGTGCCCACCCAATGGGACCACGATCCGAGGATTGTAAAGTAGAGGGTGCAGTAAGCATCCACATAGGTATGCACACACAGTACTTAACCACTAGTCATCCCATGGGATACCCGTGTGGGTACTCCCATGCAAATGAGCTTTGAGCTCTGTGTGATTATTTTATTAATCTTATCCATTATTTAACATTTGATCACCTGTGTTATATATTTATACACAAAATGTCATATATAAGGGGTTTTGGTGATGCTAAACTCAAATATAGATGTTACTAAGCTTGAAAATGATCAGAAAAGGGCAGAGGGTGTTTTAAATCAATCTCACAGAATTGGTAAGTTTTGGGGCAAAGTAGGGGTCTTAAGAACTGAAACACAGTATTTACTGAAAATTAAAAACAAAAAATTTAGGTGAGCAAGTGAGTAAAAAAAACCTTAAAAAAGAGCTAAAAAACAATTTTAAAAGCAAAGCATGCAATCTTCTGAGATAAACTTTTTTTCTATTTGGCCTAAGGTAGCTTTTAAATTTAACAGTCTTACCTGCTCATGGTCAAGGTGCGACAGTGGGGAGTGGCTGTGGAGCTCGGAACTGTACTTTGTCCTTGTTTTCCTTGATTCTACCAAAGAAACCTGGCAAATAAAATCAACAACCTTATTGAATACATGATCTGTGTATAGTTATGTGTGTACAAGTAAACTCTCTTCAAACTTTACAGGTGATGAAAAAACATAATCGCCAGCTTTCTTTAATCTAATCCCAAACAAGCTAAATGTCATGACATAATCGATTCTTAAACAGCTGTGAAAATGTAAGCATTTTCATTTGCTGATTGCTGATGCCCGGGTTCAATTCGACAATTGAACCCAGGTAGTACGCGTTGCATATTGACGTTATTTGGAGGTTGAAGCGCTTGCGTCAAACCGTGTTCTGCTACATTCGCACGCACCTGCCAACATTGCGTCTCATTGCGATTTTTTTCACTGGGTAGTGGCAGTCCTTTCTTATTATATTTAAGCCATAAGGATCACAAATTTGGGGTAAAGATGACCTTTAATTATAAGCTGTTTAAGAATGAGAATAAAGGTGTGGTTTTGGGAACCGGTACGCTCTTTACGTCGAATTGAAACTGGCGACAACATTATTTTTGCATGGAAGAACTCAGCCTCCAGCATCGTTTTTCCACTTAAAATAATGTTATCGCCTTGGTGCATCATAAAGAGAGTACCGGTTCCAAAAACCATACCTTTATTCTCTAAACAAATGTGTGTATGGGAACACATCTTGTTATAAGCACCTTTGTTATGGTCATACTAGAAAAATGCCAACTACCTCTATTAAGGTAATGAGAAATATGATTTACTTCACTAGTACTCTGCTAAATTGAAGGTCCAGTGAAACATCCTGAAGGCTTTTTATATCAGAGTTAATGATTAACAAGCATTTAGCACCTCTATGAATCGCCGTGCAAATGTGCATTAAGCTAAAACATGATCATATAGACTGTACTACACAAACGTAACATGTTTTCTTATACATAGGTTTTGGAGTTGACTAAAATCCCATGATGCATTGTAAAAGATAGGATTTGAACCCCACAAGGTATCTTTCCCAAACCATATGGACCAAGTGATCAGCTTACTTTGACTAATTCTCTTGTCGCTTTCACACAGCTTCTGCACTTGTTGCTGATGAGTGAGACTTAGCTTCTCCACTTCTTTCAGGAATGTTTCCATGGCAGCGGCTTGGCGACGTGCGTGTTCTTGGCATCGTTTGAACTTCCGCCGTCCCAGAAAACCCCTCACGACTAGCATAACAAGAAAGCCCAAATATTTAATTATTCACTAAACACATAGGGTAAAGTCTATGCGAGGTCTTCATCATAGTGGTCTTCACTATAACATCATAGTGGTAGCAAAGCTATTTGTTATTTTGAGTGCTGATCACAATAGCAGTATCATTTTTTTCCGTAAAGGTTATCAAGGGTAAGTCTGGAACGATGTCACAACTTATGCTCCAGGAGTAAAATTGGTGGTCAAAATCTCACACAATCATGCAGGGATATTGCTACGCCGGTCGGCGGCGGTTGGCTATGACCGGCACTTGCTCCAACCGACCGGCACAGAAGGTCATTCGGGAGGTTGCTGACTGGCACTTTACTTCAGTGAAATGAAAAATTACCACATAAATTGGCAAATAAACTCATAGTTTGTCTGTAAGTGCCATAAAGTGTAGTAAATTTTAAGAATTACAACCGGCATTCAGAGTAGCCTAGCTATAACCCTGCAATCATGCTAACTTGTCCCAGAGCAAATTTCACCTGCTGGACAACAGTGCTTTGTTATTTAATCAACTGCAACAACAAGTATATAATCAGGATGTTATTGGGAAGAGGACGTTCTGAACTTTCTTTAGCCATACAATGCTTGATTATAAAATCTGTAGTTTTCCTATAAATTGTCATTGAACTTCAGTTTCCTTTATTTCGATACACCCTGTACATGGTACCTTTACCAGACACTCATATCAGATTTGTGATTTGCTGGTATATGTATTGTAACAATTTATTGTAACAATGAAGTTGTTTTTCTTCCAACGGTTGATCTTATCAGCTTGACTTCAAAGCCAACAACTTTCCTCCAACTTATAATAACTGAGAAGAGGTATATAGTGTTCTTCCCACAATGCAATTCTTCCAATACAATTTTTGCACTGGTTGTCACATGAATTTATAGTGACAAAAAGTACCTAAATGAACAGAACCCATCCCAATCTTGCAATTTAAGTACCTTTTGTCACTATAAATTCAAGTGACAACCAGTGTAAAAATTGTATTGGAAGAAATGCATTGTGGGAAGAACACTATACCTCCTCTTATAAATGAGTGTTTCAGAGAGACATCCTGCAAGGACCTTCACCTACCTCTTTGCATGTGAACGGCAGACCGTCCCAGCTTCTGCAGCTGTTCCTCCAACTGGTCCTGGTGATAGTACTTCAAGAACAGCTTAGTTTTCCTGTTAAGATAACATAATTGATCAGAAAACTAACTACTGTCAACCCGATGTCAGTTATATATTTAATACAATGGGGATCTCTAACTTATTAGTCTCCCCTGTGGACTAGATTTCACCTGGGACATATCATTACTAAATGCTCCTTTAGCCATATGCCAATTCAGAGATCTATTTTGTCAATGTCAAAATCATGACAAGCTTGTTTCCAAATTTGCCACTTCAACCCCATCAATTTCAATTAAAATTATAAAGATTAAAAGTAGTTTTCACTTATGTACCTCCCTTGACCCTAGATGACCTTCAGCTATTTCAAGTGACCCTTCCCATAAGATTTGTTAAGCCCCACAAAAAAATAATTTTAATTATTTTTGCAAATTGACCGTATTTGACTCCAATATGGTCACTACCATCAATTTATTGTCGGGGGCAGAATTAGCTTATCAATTGCGCGTATGTCAGGGTTTATTAATCAGCGTGGACTGCGATTGGTTTGAATGTGTAGTATGGGCGGGGCATGAACAAAAATGATTTAAAATGTCAAAACACGCCCTATTTGATTCAGGTTTTCAACTCACAAACACAATAATTTATGTAAGTTAACTTTCTGATTTAATAAGCTTTAAATGTTCACAGATTATTCTTCACTGCCGACGTTTGTTCTGCACCGTCAAATTACGTCAGACACGCAATAGGTCACCTTATCTGTCCCTGACTCTACCAAGTTTGGTTGGAATTGACTACCGTTTTGCAAAAATTAGAGCAAAAACTTAAACCAAAATGACTGAACATACTACATTACGTATTTTAGGCATATGGGGATTATGCTGCACAAATGGGTTACTTTTCATAATATCACACAAAAGCAAGTATGCATGCATATTACCAAGTGCTGAAATTTCAAACTGGAAGATGAACAAGCACTTAAAACAATGCAGTGGTAACATTTCGCATGAAATTACTCTTACAGAAATGTAGAGAAATATCAACAGCAAAATAAGCAAACGTCTCATATTGAGATTGATGGCAAAAGGTACAATTTGTTATTGTAACATTGCCGCCTACCTGACTATTTTATTGCCATTTTGAATTTGAGATATTGCATACTAACGTCGGCATGGTGTCATCAAGTTATTTTATGATGCATTCTGAGAAACCAATTATCAGTCAATACTGTACAAGAGGTAATTTGTCCTTGCCCTAAATTACCACAGTGTCAGTCCAGAAGTCTCTTATCCTTTACTTTCTGCTAACAGCATCTTATCAGTTTTAACCTGCAGTTAATGAATTAACCGACCTCTAACCCAAACCTCTTCCTATCAACAAGACAGTGTGAGGTTAATGCTTACCCTACATGCCATTGTGTCAGTCCAGAAGCCTTGAGTATTGCCTCACACCCTTTTCTGTCTGCTGATACCTTCTTACCAGCTAGTATCTTGTACCTGCAATGATGTATAGCAAAATTGTGTATTTACATTTTTTCCATCAAATGGGAAAATCTTCCTCCAAAATTATTTTAAATCAAAGGATACAGAAATCCTATACATAGAAAGCGAGTTTTCAGGGGGCAAAACTAATTTCTTACAGAGGAAAACTGGCCAAATAAACTTTGCAATTTAAACAGCAAATTTTCCTAGAAGGGAAAGGTCAAGTAGAAGAAAATCTGCAAATCATATTTAGGAAAAAATAAAAACCCTTAAAGGTGCGTGTTCCGGGCGTCTTTGGGACCCCCCCCCGGATTTACCCAAAGGAGTATCATTTTGATATAGATGAAGGCGTATTTTCTCATTGTCATCTGAATATGAGCCCTCAAACCATTTCATCCCAAGATATAAACAACAACAAAAAACGCCGGTTAATGGTTAACCATCATATTAGCACAGTATGATAGGGCTTTGCAACATGCATTATTGCGGTCTACCATCAAAACCGCAAGGGTTTCCCACGGTAATTGATGGGTGTATGTGCAAGGGTCAGGCTCTCATACAAGTAGGGAACACAATACACATAATTTGGAACAAGCACCTTTAATTCAGATTCAGATTTGCCTTTCACAAAAAATGTATACAAATAAAATATGATAAACCTTAATATATAATAACCATGATTATGTACAAGAGGAAACTATTTGTTGTTATACAAATATAAAGTAGAAACTATTTCTTTTATGTAACATACACATTTTCACTTTTGTGTAAAAAGGTAATGTTGATGCAGACCGGGTACCCTTCCTTCAACTCACGATTCCAGAAATTTTTGAAAAAAAAATATTGAAATATTATACAGTTAGGAAGTAAAGGATCCTAAATTCAAGGATGTAGTCGAGTCCTTTTCCACGACCAATACAAATAGGGGAATACGGAGCTGAAATTAAGGATGGGTAACAAACTGTGCACTCAGAGCACAATGGAAAATTGTACAACCAACAGCATTATGGGTGCTTGGTACAGAGAGGTATAATAGAAATAAACAAAAACAGAACAAAAGCTCAGCCTGGACAACAACTTTTGCTGAATTTGTCTGCCTTCACCAAGATTTAGAGAAGTAAAAGATAGGATTGTGTTTTGCCTTCTAATATCGTGTCATATTGGATGGGGCAATCCAATATTTTGAGTAGTGGATGCCGCGCAGCCGGTATCCACTTCGATAAAAATATGGAAGCCCATCCAAATATGACACGATTATTTGATAGGCCAAAACAACAATCCTATCTTTTTATTTCATTCTTATTTAGTTTTGGTTGTTTTAATCACCGAAAATATTTGTATTTCAATAATATTAGTTTAAAAGGGCAAAACTATTCCCCGCTGTCAAAAGGAACCAACCCATACAACTAGCTCGTGCACTGCGTAACCTTAACACGCGCGCGTAAACACTTGCGCGACGACGCCTATCTATATAGTCTAATATAAGATAGGCAACAACCAATGATATGCGAGTTTGCTACTAAACCCGCCACTGAATAAGATGCCCTTCCAAGCCACCCACACTGTCACTCCTCACTGAAAATCCATGCGCTAGACCAGGCACCAATTGTGCACTATACCCAAAGGAGAAAATTGCAGTAGTTACCCATGATGCATTGCTTCCAATGGAGGTTTGTACAGGTACTGATGTGAATCGTTAGTGATAAACATAGCTAAATGACAGTATCACACAAACTTTCAATTTTAAGAGTGTTTAATCTATAACGATTCACATGGCTACCTGTACCAAAACGGCCAATGGAAGCAATGCATTGTGGGAGCTACTGATTCTTCCTCTTCCTATCCCTTTCAATCTCACCACCCTACCGCCCACCATCTGGGTGGTCTCGGAAAAGCTCTTACTACATCCATCCTGATCTGATCCTCATCCTAGAGCAAACATTAGAATCCCATTCCCCTGCCGTCCCCAAAAAAGTCCAGCAAAGAATGGACTGTCTTACCACAAAACCCTCAAATAACCTACTTTCCGACACTGATAGTAATAGGAGTAGCTTTGTGTCTACTGCAGGACAGTCTACACATCTCTGCATTCCTGAATTATTGGCAACTCTGGAAGTAAGCCACCAGATAGGTACTATACTCGTCAATCTGAATTTGTGTGATGTCACTGCCATGTTAGGTTTTGCACCCTGAAACCGCCGCGCCGACCTTTTAATTGTATCATTTATGGGCATGGAACACGGCGCACATCGAAATGCTAGAGAGATTGCAGAAACCGTCATTCACGTCACCCTTAAACTCGAGAGACCAAACAAGTGCACAGGAGTAATTGCCATTATATTGCTCATGCGGTAACTGATGTACTCTGGAAGACGCTACTCTGAATACTACTGGGTCACAATTCTTAGGTGCTTAGTCTCAAGATGCTTGCCATACTTGATGGAAGGATGGCAACCTCTTACCTGTTACAAAGTCAGCAAATTTGGTCTGAGTGCATATATCCCATTCTTCTAATGCTGGTGTTTCTAACATTCCAGTATATCGAAGCTGCAACCACCAAGAAGAAGAACAGTTTGCAAATTGGAAAGATGATGATGATGATGAGGAGGAGGTATTAGTATTTAACGACACATCAACACAATCGTGTCATTTTAGGTCCACGAAGATACTTTATTTCACTTCACTTTACTGTCACTATACACTTAGGGAAGCCAGCCCTTTTTAGCACAGGAGGAAACCGGAGTCCCCAGAAAACCTGCGAGGCTTCGTATGGACTGGAAGCCAAACTCGCATGAGATCGCAGGCCCGTATCTAGTTGAACCCGGGACCACAGTGCTGCGAAGCGAGGAAGACCCACCGGGCTAACTCGACCGCCACCCCCCAAAAAAAAAAATTGGGAGATTCAAGTTTCACCTCCCCTACCCTTTTTTTCCCCCTGGCCAAAAAACAAAAACGGGATTCAAATCCGGCCAATTTCATTATGATATTATTTTCAAAATATGTGGATAATTAGTTATTTTTAATCATTTATGCAGTCAATAAAGTAATTTCCTGAGTATATATAGATTTCTTCAAGCAGTTTGGCCAGTACCAAATAATCATTTATAGCCTCAAATCCATGTGGCAACTCTGATGCCGCAGGCCTCATGAACAATCACGGTTCGCATCCTATTTCAACACAAGGAAATCACCCCAAGGTTCAAGAGCCATCTGCCATCCGTAACAGGTTCAGGGACATTGCCAAGTATGGATCCTGGAAAGCATTTGATGTGAAAGATCATGCCCATAATACACCTGGTCCAATTAACTCTGAAGACTTTTGTGCTTTACAGCTTTACACAAACCATAAGTTAAATCCATTAAGCACAGCAGCCTCCTTACTAGTTCTTCCCTTTGTTGTTTTTTTCCCTCTGATTTCTTTGAATGTGTGGGGAAACAAAGTTACAATGCAGTGACAACTTAGTTACTCCCAAGCTTCTGGGCTGTTCCAGCTTAACTTCTTTAGAATGGTCTCAAAACACAATTATTTTTTTGCTGATTCACCAATAGTAGTGATTTTGCACCTACTGGGTAAGTTCCATATTAATAGAAAGATATAACTTTGCCCATACAGCAACTACGAACATACACGAGCCCACGCTATTTGGGACGCCATATTGAAAATCTGCAAAACATGTGGCTAATCTTTTTGCATGTACTTTCTGGTCTGAACAACACCTGTCCTGCCAAATGTTTCTTAGATGGCTAGGATCACTTTAAAAAAGTGCTTCCAATACTGTAAAGGTTTTACGTATAATGGGCTGTGTTGGGGGGCGGTAACATGAGGTGTCCCCCTATTGAGCTTGTTGATATCAAAGATGGCGTCTACAGTACTCAAGCTTTTATTTATCATCTCTATGGTTAACGCCACAATTCAACATTCTGATATAAGCACGTGTCATGGTATCCTTTGCGTGTAAATAAATGTTGTTGTAATTGAGGATATTATTGCACATCTGGAACCACTACAATCTACATTTACCTGTTCTGTTACTATTTGTCCTTCAAATACGTGTCCATTTGGCTGTGTGTGGTTTGATGCAGCGTCAAAGGCGGGTTGGCTAGATTCAAACAATTCCAGTAACTCCCAGAGAATTCTGGCACAAACAAAGTGAACCACAACATAACTCTTTGACTACTTTTTTCCCCATGCAATGGTTTGCTTATGAAATTAAAATGTGTTGTACCGGTGCATTTTGATACTTTAACAATTTAAACAATTTTTTCAAACAAAGAGCAAATTTTTATTACTAATTCAAACATTTTCCTAGAAATTACCTCACATTATGAACAAGCCAAAAACTTTGTTCTGATTTTACTTTACATCCATTTGGAAATTGAAGACATTCCTCATCAATCTAAAATTAATTAACCTGCCTCCAATGATCCTAACCCTATCGACAAAGGCCAATTCTGTATACGTTTATAGCACATAAGTCAGTAGCTTTAGAGATGGAGTCCCAACTGCTGGCCAGGTCATTTGGAAAGCCCTCTAAAAAGAATATCACAAAGACTAACTTGTTTGGCATACTGATTCTGAATATACCCTGGAAAATTAATAAGTTGACCTTTTTGAAACAAATTGGACAAATTTTGATCGTTGCGCGACTGGAAGTTGCTTGCCGTGTTCAAAGGATTAACATAGTTACCATACAAAGGATATAACATTTAGACAATCCTGATAAAATGACATCCCTAAAGAACTGAATTCCCCACCCAACTATCTATACTGATTTTGCACAATTACAATCCAGTACAACTTCTTTAAGATGGTGGTAGTTGTGGCTACATCATTTTCATTCAGATACGTAAAAAGAAATTTTGTGCTAATCTTGAACCAGTGCAGGCTTCAGAGGTTGTGTACTTCATGCATTGAGTGAAAGTTTGGAGTGAAAGTTTTTGAAGTGAAAGTTTACAGATAATAATTAACCGAGATTTATATAAGCTCCTTTACCACAAATAGACAAAGCGCTGTTGCCTTTATTATATACGCTGCCATCAGGAAAATCGTCATAATCATTTCGCTTCACCTATGTTCGGCCTCGGCCAAGTGCACAATCCTATCAGCACTAGATTGTAATATTCCCCCTAACAGCTACCCGAAATCGCTTGGGTCGACTAGATGCCATGCGGTAAAGTGCCTTGCCCAACACATTGGGCACACGGGGCTCGAACCCGCACCTTCAGATCATGAGTCGGTCGTGCCGTCCTTATCCCTTGACCACATGTGCCCTCTAATGGCATCATTTGAAAATTGAACTGCAATAATATTATAAATGTCTGAATGAAAGTAAAACCCAAAACCCACAACTACTTACTATCCTTTGAATAAGAAGCCTCATCTGGGAGTTCCTTCAATAGAACAAGAACTACGTCTGTTAACCTCATGTGACAACATTAAGATGGAGACCCGATTCGGGTAGCCAGCTCCCGTATATGTTCTTAGCTGTCATCAGTGATCTGAAGACTGTCGCTACCAACCTTTTCCTGAAGAAAAGGCTTAGCCAGCTCTAGCTCTTAAAGCTCCAATTCTTTTAACCTCTTACCTTAAACTGAGCACCTTGCGTCAACTTGCAGTAGTTTTTCTATTTTCAAAGCCCGCTACAAAATTTAAAAAGAATAAAAATTAAGCTGGGAAATTTGTAAACAAAACTGATTTAATATAAATATGAACTGAAAAGGCTACACCATAAAAAAGTGGACATTTATTCTGGAAGAGATCAATATAGTAACCGAATTAAAAACAGCAATACCTCTTTGGTTTATTCCTAAACTAAATTAACTCTATACCCATCTACATAATAAAGAACAAGAATATCATATTCCAATTTTTTTTGCAACTTACCTTTCTTAGTGACTTGCGATCTTTCTTTTTACTTGTCCTTAGCTGCAGAGCCAGTGTTCCTGTTCTAGTGATAGTACCTTTGATATGCAATTAAATATTAACAAATTACATACAGGATTACCTGCATAAATCTATAATACTGACTAATAAAACCTTCACATTTGAATAGAAGACATAATGATATTAGTATCAAAAGACATTTGCTCTATTCAAATAGGGCTTCTATTAAAGGTGTCAGTTCCCGCAAATAAATCGTGGCCAGTGTGGAACACTGTGGTACCCCGTAACAACGCAGTAATGTAATGGGCCTATTTCGGCTCTGAAATGAAATTCAAGCACTATGCTGTGTCTTACGCTGACACCGTATACGCAGCAGGTGTCTAATACTCTGGCCAGGATTCTTGTCCCTGGAACTGTAGGAGATTTCAAGTCATCGCATATTTTGTTATATGTTAGTGATTCATATAGATCGGCCTAATAATTGGCCTAATAATTATTGGATGTTTTCTTACCCTCTGAGATCTGGCCTAGTAGATCATTGGTACTGCTAGTCAGCATTGTTCATCCATCCATGGGCGATGTCTCGATTCTCTCCAGGAAGTTTCAGCTGAATAGTGACTTATTTTAGAGTTAGTGAAATAAATATTGTGTCTCACATCTGACACAATAATAGCACAACTTGTTTGAAGAGTGCATTAAGGTTTTCCAACATTTTGAGATTTTTGCATTTTGTCCTCTGTCCACATTGAGGAATTGTGTATTAGAATATTAATATCAGAGTTCCCTATAATTCAACGGCTGCTGGAACGCCTTCCCAATTGCAATAGATGGAAATTGCGCATGTACATATCTACCTCTTCATTAGTTTGTTTTATTGGGTCTGCAATTCAGTTAGAGGTCCTTTCCGTGAGGTTGCACTATTTTATATGGACGAACAATTGGCATTTGCAGCTCTGCCATTAATTACAATCTGGGATCCCGATTCAATTTACAATCGTTTTTATTAATGACAAACTATGACTTTGAGTATTACCGTTCACAGTATAGTGTTAACTATACATTCCCAACAAGCTGGAAAAATCTCAATTGCATATTAGTTGCTTTAACATATATTTCTTAACCTTCACATTTAGTGTATTCCGTACATAGCAGGCAACAGTTAAGAATGTAGTCTGAAAGAAAGCCTCTAAAATCTTAAAGGGAAGAAGTTTCATTGGTATAACACTAGCAACTGTCCACTCTTCGGAGCCTAGTTTTAATCCAGTTTAAGATAAGCACTCCGCATATATCTCCCTCTGTGAAGGTGACTAAGTAGGGAAATTCACCTTATGCAGTATCTCTTTGTCTGATTCGGTGTTCTGATGTCTTTGGGCTTTGGCCCAACTTTGGGCAGTTAAAACCTTGGTTTTGTGACACTCACCATTCCACTTCCCTCATAGCATATGCTGGAGTTGCTTGTAGCTCAATCTTTCTGAATGTCTTTGAGCTTCTGCTGACCATATACTGCTCGCTCTGAGTAGACTTTTGGCTGTTGTATCGGTTATATCTTTTCTCTTTCCCTTAGTATGCCCAAGGATCCAGGCTTTGTTGTGTTGCAGAAACCACTGCTTCCTACTTCTATTGGAAAGTAGTATGTAACCATCTCTGCTTTCACAGTCCCACTAGATCTTGGTATTTGCACTCTTTCTTGCATATGCCTTGGATATGTTCTCCTCCATAGCTTGGGTAGAGAAGATGGTGAGATCTGTTCTCTTAGCTGTCTCAGTGATTACTGGAGGGAACACTATTTGTTTGTGTTCTCCATCAATTAGGAATATCATCATTGCTTCTTCAGAATGTGGTTGGCTCTCTGCTTAGCATTGGTAAACTTGTTTCGATAGTTGTACCATCAGCTGTGCGAAGGCTATATAGAGATGGAGTTCAGATCTTAGGTTGAGGTTTTTTTTCTTGATTTTGCCTCTATAAAACAACATATGTTGCCAGACCTGTAGAGATTGTTTTTTTCATGTTTGGTCATGGCCCACCTGCAGAATTGTTTCAATGTTCGCGCCATGTACTTCCGCTTTGTAATGAAGAGCTACAACCATATGAGATGTGGAACAGTGTACAATGACGATGATGACTAATTGGCAGATCTCGATTGGTCTTGCCCACAGCCAAAAGATAAAGCCAACCAAATGAAACAGATTGGCAGCACTGCCTCTCACTGTTTTTGATATAATATTAGTAAACAACTTTTTGTGAGTCAATTACCTCAAAGCATTGTGTGGTAAACATTCTTGCAGTCAACTATGAGAGCAATTTTGGTAACATTCCACCAAGTCAATTACTAAAACATTTTGCAAGCAACTCTTTGAAAGTCAATTATAGTAATAACATTTCCATCAACAACTCCCGCAAGTTAATTCTATAATAGCATTTTTGCTAATAGGTCCTTGTCATTAAGGGATTAGCACGCTTCCTAATCCGAAACATCAAAAATCAGCACATGCATATTTTCATGTTTTTTGTTACTGGCATGGATATAACCTGCAAGTGGTTGGCTTGAAATCCGTGTATAACGAAAAGGCAGTACTTTTATCCGTTCGGTATTTTCTATATGTGCGTATCAAAAGTCCAATTGAGATCACAAGCCTTTCCTGGTATATCCGATTTTCAGGTGAATTTGTGCACCATGATCAACCCACTTTGACCTCAAACACAAGTTTCATCCATCGTTGATCTTTGTTTATCCTGTTCTGGTGTTAACCCCACCATCAGTTGTTAAGGTATATTTTGAGACGCCGTCACTGTATGTCTATTTTCAGGATACGGTATGACAAATTTCCTCAATACAATCATTTTTTTCACTATTTGGTTGGTTTGTTTCTAATGACATGTTCAATGGAATTGCTACACACTTATCCTATTTGTAGTAAAAAATGCATTTCCACTTTTTCCCGATTCTCTATATTAATCGCTGCTAATCCCTTTAACCCCACGATAGCATTTGGTGATTAATTTCCTTTCAAGTCTATTTACCTTTTATTAAAGGTGTTTTCCGGTTATGTTTTTGTTTCGCTCTTGATATGAGAGCCTGGCACTTTCACATACACACCCCCCAACACCGTGGGCAACAAACTTGCGGTTTGGATGGTAGACGCATTGCATGTTGCAAAGCCCTAGTCAATACTGTGCTAATATTATGGTTTACCACTAAACGGTTATATTTTTGGGAATGAAATTGATTTGCGGGCTCAAATATCAGGACACAATGAGAAAAATAACGCCTTTCATCTGATTCAAAATCGCTACTACTTCCGGAAAATCACGGGGGGTCCCCAACGACGCTCGGAACCCGCACCTTTAACTTAAAGTCCATAAATAAATGATATCAAAATTTACAGAGGTACAAGCATTAACACTTATGCCTTGACTGTACAATGACACATAAAAGTGCATGGTATGTTCAGATACGACTGGGAAAGTGGGAAGGGCATGTTGGTTGACTTCAGTCTGGGCAATATTTCAGTCTGGGCAATATGTCTGCTATAAATTTGTGTTGAATTTCTGAATACCTGTAGCCCAAAATGGTAGCCTTTTAAGTGATATCGCTGGTTACATATAAAATCAACCCATACATACCCTGCCGGCATAGTGATCAATACTGAAGTTATTACTGGTAGACACCTTGGCTTTGATGTAGTGGTGGTTAACTTGGAAATTGCGATTCATTTTTTCAACGTATGAGTGGTCTGATCCCTGGTGGACAAAAATGCATATTCAATGTTATGTTTAAGAATGAAAGAGAGAGAAAGAGAGAACTAGGCATCTATTGCGCTTTAGAAAGCACAAGTATATCATGCGGTGACTACTTGCTCTGTCCATGTGACCTTTGACCCCAATCTATGTATACATTATAAGGGTTGGGTCAGCAATTCTTCTGACCAAGTTCGGTGATTATAGCAATTGATATCTGGTGTGAGGTCTTTCAATATTTTCAAAGAATGCCCCTTTAATCGACCCACGTGACCCTGGCCCAAATCTGTGAACACCACATATGGGCCTTGGGTCAGTGGTTCTTCTGACCAAGTCTAGTGATCATAGCAATTGATTGCTGGCAGAAACAGTAAATTGGAGATCTACTGCAACTGACCTGTAATGACCCCTGCGTGACCTTTGACCCCAATCTGTGACCGCCCCATATGGGTCTTGGGTCAACGGCTCTTCTGACCAAGTCTAGTGATTATAGCAATTGATTTGTGGCAGAAACAACAAAAAGGAGGGTAAGAGCAACATGACCTGTAATGATCCCTGCATGACCTTTGACCCCAATCTGTAAACACCCCATATGAGGGCTTGTTTCAGGCATCAGCGGTTCTTCTGACCAAGTCTAGTGATTATAGCAATTGATTTGTGGCAGAAACAACAAAAAGGAGGGTTAGCGCGACACGGACCTGTAATGACCCCTGCGTGACCTTTGACCCCAATCTGTAAACACCCCATATGGGGCTTTCGTCAGCGGTTATTCTGACGAAGACTGGTGACTATAGCAGTTGATTTGTGGCATAAACAGCAAAAAGGAGGGTAAGAGCGACATGACCTGTAATGACCCCTGCATGACCTTTGACCCCAATCTGTAAATACTCCATATGGGGCTTGGGTCAGCGGTTCTTCTGACCAAGTCTAGTGATTATAGCAATTGATTTGTGGCAGAAACAACAAAAAGGGGGTAAGAGCGACTGACCTGTAATGACCCCTGCATGACCTTTGACCCCAGTCTGTGGATACTTCATATGGGCCTTGGGTCAGTGGTTCTTCTGACCAAGTCTAGTGATTATAGCAATTGATTTGTGGCAGAAACAACAAAAAGGAGGGTAAGAGCGACATGACCTTTAATGACCCCTGCGTGACCTTTGACCCCAATCTGTAAACACCCCATACGGGGCTTGCGTCAGCGGTTATTCTGACGAAGACTGGTGACTATAGCAGTTGATTTGTGGCATAAACAGCAAAAAGGAGGGTAAGAGCAACATGACCTGTAATGACCCCTGCATGACCTTTGACCCCAATCTGTAAACTATGAAGCTTGGGTCAGGGGTTCTTGTGGCCAATTCTTGGTTCAATCCGACCAAGCATCTGACACTAGTAGCATTTTGAAGCAAGGTACAAAGAAAGAACTAGAGACATTTTTGTGCTCAAAGAGCACGGACCTTAGTCGTGGAATTTGTGCGCATTTGGTAATTGTGACCTTTAACCCCTTAACCATTGGTCACATACTAGGGTCACTGTAGACTTTTAATTCTCTTTCATTATCCTACAGTTGGTATATGGTATTTTTGCAATATGGCAATTTTGATATTGGCATATTTTGACCTTTTGACCCACACGTGGGTCACAGAGCGGGGTCACTGTGGACTTTTTTTCAATAATTCATCGATGCCAGTCACAACTGGCAATAATTAGATTAGTGTCCAAATTAGCTTCTTCAGATTTGACCCATAGATGACCCCTTTGACTTACCTTTTGACCCGATGTTGTGAGCACGGAAATAAGCTTTATCCAGTGGTTCTTGTGACCAAATATGGCATTTATACCTAATTTTGGTTGATGAGTTATAGTGTTTTTTTGCATATGAATTAGCTCATTTGCATATCTTACAGATGACCCGTTGAGCCCAATATTCTGTCATATGAATTCGTCTCAACTCTATCCGCAATCTTTTGCACAGACATCACCCATCCAAGTCTTATTGTTTTTGAGATAAGCATTTTTGCATATGTAATTACATATGGCCTCCTTTTGAATCTTAAATGAACCCCATCGTTTATATCTGTTGTTACACCTAGAACATGAAGGATGGTCTAAGGATTCTTGTGAATCAATTTTTGGATCTATACTTTGTTATCTGTAGGACAAGTACGCTTTTAAAGATTTTTACAAAATGGCGGCTACTTCCGGTTACTTGACCTTTGACCCCCCATTCTGAGTACACCCCATATGAGGCCTTGGGTCAGCGGTTCTCTGACCAACTTTGGTTGATATGGGGTTAACCGTTGGCACTAGTAGTCATTTTAAGGAGCATTGGAAAGAGAAGAAATCAGAAAGAAACTAGAGGTTATGTGGCCATAGCCACGGGTACAACCAGCCGATGTAATATGAACCCCATGTCAAGCATGACAAGCCTTTGACCCCATGTCAGCACAATCTTGAGTGAACGGATCCGGAGCTCCCTTAATTGCTTAATCTGTCTTCTATAGGCTGAGAAAGTTCATTTAGTCTCATTTTTAGCATTTTTGGCAAACTTGACCATTTGACCCCTTAATGACCTTCGACCCCGATATAAAAACCCTGATAGACATCGCAAAAATGCTTGTTGCAGCTTCAAATAAAAAAATTCTCTATGCTTAATTCTGACCCCCCCCACACAGCCGTTGCCTACTCCTCACCCCTTCTTAATCTCTTCCCTCTCCTTCTTATCTTTTGCTATTTTTACCTTTACCTTTCACCTTTCCCACCCTTTTTTTCTAACTCATAGCCCGCTCCTACCATTTATGTCTACTCACTGTAGCCATAAACGGGCTCTTATCTGTCCTCCATAGCTCAAATATAGTCATTTGGTTCCTTATTTTTGCATTTTTTGGCAAAATTGACCTTTGACCCCCTTATGACCTTTGATCCTGGTATAAAAAACACCTGAGGTACACACCAAAATGCATTGTTCCAGTTAAATAAAAAAATTCTGTTCATCTTAGTTCTGGAGAAAAAATCAAACAGTTTAATTTACTTCAACCGTAATGCCTGTAAATGACCTTTGACCCCCAAATAAAAATACCTTGCATACTTCGGCTTCACATACATGATATCTGAAGGTCATGTTACACGACGCTATGTTTGCATTTTTGAGATAAAAAATTGCGAATGTTTTAATATTTTGGTTTGACCGGAAGTGACCCCTTATGACCTTTGACTGCTTATTCCTGACCCCTATATGTAGCCTGGGTCAGTGTTCTCTGAACAAATTTTAGTTGATATCGGCATAATCCTGTAGAAGAATATATTTTTGCCATTAATGGCATATTTGGCTTTCAGACGAAATGACCCCTTATGACCTTTGACGCCTTCATTCTTGAACACCCTATAATGAAGCATGGGTCGGTGGTCCTCTGAACAAGTTTCGTTGATATCGCATAATCGTAAAGAAGATATTTTTGCGAAGTATTGATTATTTTAAACTGAGCATATTTGAACTCTGTGGGAGGTCACAAACGGCAGATGGCGGGTCCACAACGTCAATATGGCAGGGTGATGGTTAGTATGATACGGTCATTTGGTGAAAAAACTTTGGTTCACTATGGTCAAGACACTACCTGAGCTATAAGACATTGACAGAAGAAGAAGAAGACAAGAAGAAAAGAAGAAAAAGAAACAGAACGCTAGTAAACAGAACACAGCCCATTTGCAATCGGCCTGTGTTGTAATGATGGGAATACAGGACCTTAGTCATTGCACGACTAAGGTAAAAGAAAGAAAGAAGAAAGAAAAGAAATGAGAGAAGGCAAAGTATCTCATGCGGCTGCACCACACCACATGACTATAATGAGGGTAAAGAGAAAGATGAGATAAGAGACTAAATGAGGATAAGCGAGAATGAGAGAATGGGATAAGAGAGAGAGATGGATGAGGGCTTAGAGAATGAGGATGGGAGAGAGTCAGGACAATAAGAGAGAATGAGGAGAAGAGAGAAGAGAATGCAGGAGAAGAGAGAATGAGGATAAGAGAGGAATGAGGATAAGAGAGAATGAGGGAGATAGAGGGAAAATCAGGGAGATAAGAGAGAATGGAGGATTAAGAGAGAATGAGGAATTATAAGAGAGAATGAGGATAATGAGCGAGACTGAGGATTAAGAGAGAACGAGAGAATGAGGATAAGAGAGAATGGGGAGAGGAGAGAGAACGAACGAAGAGTATAAGAGATAAAGAGAGGGAGGAGAATGAGAGAGAGAAGAATGAGGATGAGAGAAGGAGAAAGAGAATGAGGATAAGAGGGACAAATGAGGCTAAGAGATAAGAATGAGGAGAGGAATTAGGATTAAGGAGAATGAGGAGTGAGAGACTGGGGAGTTATTGAGAACGAGGATGAGAGAATGTGGATCATATAAAAATTGAGAACGTGGATAAAATGAGAAGAGGATAAGAAAGAATTGGGATAGAAGAGAGGAGAATGAGGCTAAGAGAGAATGAGGAATATTAAGAGAGAGGAATGAGAGAAAGAGGAAGGAGGATAAGGAAAAGGGATAAGAGAATGAGGATAAGAGAGAATGATGGAGAGAGAGAGCAAAGGGGATAAGCGGGGAGGCTACGAGAGAGAAAGAATTGAGGATGAGTTGATATGACATGAGAAAGATAATGAGGGATAAGAGAGAATGAGAATAAGAGACAATGAGGTAAGGAATGAGGAGAGAGAATGAGGATAAGAGAATGACAGATGAGAGAAGGAGGATAAGAGGACTGCGGAGTGTGAGAACCCGGGGATAGAGGATGAGAGCATGGAGAAGGAGAGAGAATGAGGAGGATAAAAGAGAATGAGGCTGAGAATGTGAATAAGAGAATGAGAATAAGAGAGAATGAGGTAAGGATAAGAGGAAAAGGATAAGAGAGTCGAAAATGAGGATAAAGAGGGGAAAATGGAAGGATAAGATGCGAATGGGGAGAATGGGGTATGAGCGGATGAGAGAGAATGAGATAAGAGGAACTAGGATAAGAGAGAAAATGCGTGAGAGAGAATGAGCTGAGAGGAGAATGAGGATAAGAGAGAGGAATGAGGATAATGAGAACGAGATGAAGAGAGAATGATGATAGAGATGGAGAATGATGATGAGAGAGAAAATTGAGGAATAAGAGAAGATGAGGATGAGGAATGAGGATAAGAGAATTGTGGATGAGAGAATGAGGAATAAGGAGAGAGTAAGGATAAGAGAAATGAGAATATGAGAGAGAATGAGGATGGAGAGAGAATGAGGTATGAGAGAGAATGATGTGAGGAGAATGAGGATATTGAGATGAGACTGAGGATTAAGAGAGATGTGGATACAAGAAAATACGGCTCAGAGCGAAAAGGAGAATGAGAAAGAATGAGGATGAGAGAAGAGAATAAGGATAAGAGCGAGGGGATGGGAGGGACAGCGAAAGAGAAATAGAGAGTGAGGAATGAGGCTAAGAGAGAATGAGGATTAAGAGACCAAGGAGGCTAAGAGAATGAGGAGAGAGAATGAGGATAAGAGAATGAGGACGAGAGAATGAGGATTAAAGAATGCGGAGTGTGCGAACGAGGATGAGGGAATGTGGAGGATTAAGAGAGAGCGAATGAGGAGGATAAAAGAGAATGAGGATAAGGGCGACCGAGGATAAGAGAGAATGAATGCGATGAGAATATAGAGAATGAGATAAAGAGAGAATTGAGGTAAGGATAAGAGAAGGATTAAGCGAGAACATGATGGATAAGAGAGAAAAATGCGGATAAGAGAGAATGGGGATGCGAGAGAATGGAGGAAGAGAGAAAATTACGGTTAAGAGAGAAAATGATGCGAATGAGGATGAGAGGAATGGGATTAAGAGAGAGAATGATGATAAGAGAGAAAATGATGGATAAGAGAGAATGAGGATGAGAAAGTAGGAGGAAGAAGAGAATGTGATGAGGAGATGAGGAATAAGGAGCGAGAGTAAGGATAAAGAGAATGAGAATGAGAGAGAATGAGGATGAGAGGAGAATGAGGTTGAGGAGGAATGAGATATGAGAGAGAATGAGGATAAGAGAGAATGCGGATACGAGAAAAATAAGGCTTAAGAGAGAAAATGAGGAAATGAGAGAATGAGGATGATAGAATAAGGGGATAAGAGCGAGAATGAGGATAAGAGAGAATGCGCGTGAGAATGGAGGATAAGAGAATGTGGCTGCGAGAATGAGGAATAGGAAAGCCTGTAGGATAAGATGAATGAGGATGAGAGGAATGAGGATGAGAGAGAGAATGAGGATGAGAAGGAGAATGAGGATGAGAGAATGAGGATGAGAGAGAGAATGAGAGATAAGAGAATGAGGATGAGAGGAGGAGGTGATGAGAGAGATAATGCGGATGAGAGAGAGGAGAATGAGGATTGACGGAGAATGAGGATGAGAGAGAATGAGGATGAGAGAGAGAAGACGAGAAAGAGGATGGAGAGAGAATGAGGATGAGAGAGAGAAATGAGGATATGAGAATGAGGATGAAGAGAGGGAATCTGAAATGTAGGATTTGAGAGAGATCAAGAGAATGATGTGAGAGATAGAGAAGAGAGGAGCAAAAATGAGTGTGTGAGAGAGATTGGTAAACGGGAGAAAAAGAGAGTCAACCAAGAGAAGGAGAGAGAGAGAGGGAGAGCAAGAGGGAATTTGTTTGTGCAAATCTGTTTTGATGTCTTTTTACCTACTATAGAGCCCATGCCCATGTAGACTGGTTCATGAGGGTGCATTTTTGAGGGACTCAACTCAAAACCTAAAAGTGTAATTAATTCAACCCATCAATGGCTTGTATCAATCCTTAATAAAAATAGAGGCATCTTCCAATGAGCAGAGCCAGGAATCAGTAATGGTATTTATAAAATTAAAGGTGCCAAGATGACTTGAAGCAAATCTGTGAAATTCTGTTGAGGAAATTTACAACAGCACATCTTAACGCTCTTGAAACTGAAGCACTGAAGATACCGGCCTTGAATAAGTGTCGCTCAAAATGCATGAATTTTGTCTTCAATGTAAAACTAAATATAGGGCTTTATTTGCAAATTGGTAGCAGATATTCTTACAGTATCATGTGCTATCAGTTACCTGTGGGAAAAGGCTCTCCTCGTCCAGTAATGCAAAGATACCAATAGGCTTGGCCATGAAGAGGTCCTGTACAATAAGCAAATGTTAACATGAATCAACAGCTACCTTTAATTAAGCAAACAATTTAAAATTATGTACTGTAACTAACATTTTAGGGGAGGGAGAGTCATGGTTAATATTTACTATGATGACTACAAGGCAAGTGTCCTATGAACATTATGCATAAAGATGAAGAGGCTTACAAGTTTTTAACATTTATGACCAGTTTGTCAGTAGCCCACCCTCTATAGGTTGTAGTATTTGCAATAAAAGGTGAACACCTCAGCTGGTACCAGTCTGAGGACTACTCCTGAGAGGTTGAGTAGCATTTTTTATTGGCTTCATGAGTAAAACATCTCTATTATCCAATATGAACAATCCTGATGAACCTCTATCAAGTAATAAAAAAAGCAAGTGTTCCAAAGCTGGAATCTTATTAGAAGCAAGGTAGAGCTTCACATTGGCTGTTAGCTAACTATGCCCCGAGGGATAACATTAAAATGAGAGTTGGTACTGACTTACCAGTAGGGACTGGTTGTTGACAAAAGGTACGTAAGTCCAGTCAATTCCTTCTGCTTTGTATTCTTCTTGCTCTAAGAGGAAGATGTGCTGAAATAAAACAACATTAAACATTGTTAAGCGAGAACAGTTTTTTTGAAAGTGGAAATAATTGTGAATACAATCATTTAACAATACATGTACATTTTTGGTCTATGTGAAGCACACGGTTCTAGCTAGGCAAATTTTAGTGCCGGGAGAAATTTATGCGCAATATTAAGAACATAATACTAAGATTCTCCATTGATTTTACCACTTATGAGACTTGAGTGCTGGGTATTTAGACTCAAAATTAACCAGAGTACCGGGTGGGACCACCTGCCACCACCCAGCATAGCTTGAACCCTGGTGAAGCATTTCTCAGACAAATCCCTCCTATCATAAGTCAAATTTTATTTGATTCTACTAAAAACACGCTATTAATGATTGTTACAAACAACTCCTTTTCATAGGGTTCCCTTATTTGTTTTCATATCTTTACTAAACATTCTTTTAAGTGTTAATGAATAACTTCATAGAGGGCGAGGTGGCCGAGCGGTCTAAGGCGCTGAACCGTCGGCAGAGTATAAGATCGATCGAGCGGCCCGGGTTCGAGCCCCGCAAGAGTCGGGTTTCTTGGTCATACTCAAATAGTTCCTGTTTTTTTTTTTTTTTTTTTTTCAAAGCTGGAATCTTATTAGAAGCAAGGTAGAGCTTCACATTGGCTGTTAGCTAACTATGCCCCGAGGGATAACATTAAAATGAGAGTTGGTACTGACTTACCAGTAGGGACTGGTTGTTGACAAAAGGTACGTAAGTCCAGTCAATTCCTTCTGCTTTGTATTCTTCTTGCTCTAAGAGGAAGATGTGCTGAAATAAAACAACATTAAACATTGTTAAGCGAGAACAGTTTTTTTGAAAGTGGAAATAATTGTGAATACAATCATTTAACAATACATGTACATTTTTGGTCTATGTGAAGCACACGGTTCTAGCTAGGCAAATTTTAGTGCCGGGAGAAATGTATGCGCAATATTAAGAACATAATACTAAGATTCTCCATTGATTTTACCACTTATGAGACTTGAGTGCTGGGTATTTAGACTCAAAATTAACCAGAGTACCGGGTGGGACCACCTGCCACCACCCAGCATAGCTTGAACCCTGGTGAAGCATTTCTCAGACAAATCCCTCCTACCATAAGTCAAATTTTATTTGATTCTACTAAAAACACGCTATTAATGATTGTTACAAACAACTCCTTTTCATAGGGTTCCCTTATTTGTTTTCATATCTTTACTAAACATTCTTTTAAGTGTTAATGAATAACTTTTCAGATGGTTCCCAAATTTGTTTTTATATCTTTGTTAAACATTTTGTTAACTGATTGTCATTTTAGAATGAAACCCTAAATGAAACCAGGTTTTACAAAACTCTGTGCCACACAGTCATGAATTGTCAAATATTATATCGTCGCCCGCATCACATACTGTCGTATTTCACATTTTTGAGGTTTTTGCGATATTTCACCTAATTACTTAGTTCATCTAGTTCTTGCCATCCACAAAGTTTAAAAATGTGAGAATGCTCAATTAATCAGTTTATAATTATATATTTTTGTCATTTTCCTCAAAATCAACATATCCGTATTTCACATACTCTCGTATTTTAAAATCGCAATTCATTTACATGTGTTTTATATAGCGTTGTATTTTGCCAATCCCAAAATAAACGATTTCACATACAGACCTATTTTGACGTATTTCCATCTTTTTTTTTTTTTTTTTTTTAGGGGAGTCATTCCTGAACACGTAAAAAAAAGTTGCAGACCTTATCGAAAAGAGTAGGGGACCATCCCGGGTCTGTTACCTGCACTCATCACTCTAGGTACCAGGGTCCCTTCCAACCCGCACTAGGCCAGCGTGGAAGGGTAGGCCGAAATCCAGCATGGAAACATGTTGAGGCCTTAGTCCAGCAGTGGACTGACAAAAAAGGCTGATGATGATGATGATGATGAATAACTTTTCAGATGGTTCCCAAATTTGTTTTTATATCTTTGTTAAACATTTTGTTAACTGATTGTCATTTTAGAATGAAACCCTAAATGAAACCAGGTTTTACAAAACTCTGTGCCACACAGTCATGAATTGTCATGAAATGTCATGTCAAATTTCAGTCATGAAATATTATATCGTCGCCCGCATCACATACTGTCGTATTTCACATTTTTGAGGTTTTTGCGATATTTCACCTAATTACTTAGTTCATCTAGTTCTTGCCATCCACAAAGTTTAAAAATGTGAGAATGCTCAATTAATCAGTTTATAATTATATATTTTTGTCATTTTCCTCAAAATCAACATATCCGTATTTCACATACTCTCGTATTTTAAAATCGCAATTCATTTACATGTGTTTTATATAGCGTTGTATTTTGCCAATCCCAAAATAAACGATTTCACATACAGACCTATTTTGACGTATTTCCATCAATCTTTCGTAAACAAGCTTTTCACATAGTGATCTATTTTACATACATTGAAAAACAATGGTGTAATATGTGTCGTATTTTGCAATATACATTATTTGTGATTTCACATACAGACTTTGTAGCCTAATTAAGATAATATAATTGCAGTTTAAATTAGACTTATGGTTTATATTGGACTTTAAAATGTTTTCTTCTAAAAAGTTAAGTCTAAATGTTTCTTTTATGCTTCGTTTTACCGTATAGACATGAAATGTCGCGGTTGATTTTGAATTACAATTTTCTTGGAAAACGTGTTTTGTAAAATACGACGGTATGTGATGTGGGCGACGATACACTGAAAATTAAAATGTCTGATATTGTTTTTACCCCAACCCCTTTTCAGAGGGTTACTACATTTGTTTTCATATCTTTGCTACACATTTTTAATTGTTAACTGATTTAATTTAGAACTCCTTAACTAATGACATACCTGGTTGAAGAAATACTGAAGTTGTTCATTGGCTAGATTGATGCACATCTGTTCAAAGCT
The DNA here is from genome assembly GCA_023653785.1 of Ophioderma brevispina. Lineage (NCBI taxonomy): Eukaryota > Metazoa > Echinodermata > Ophiuroidea > Amphilepidida > Ophiodermatidae > Ophioderma > Ophioderma brevispina. The sequence goes on from JAMKCH010008329.1 coordinate 26,333, forward strand.
GTTGGTCTGTAGAAGCTCAAAACCAAAGATATCCAATATACCTGGAAATGATAAAAAATGCAGATAATTAAAGGCAGCTGATAGCCCATTATTAATCTAACCAGGACAAACCAAACAACAGATATGAAATTTGTGCAGGCCCCAAACCAACTCGTCCACAACCGCTTACCAACTCGGCCCCAAAACCCTAACCGACTCGGACCCAAACCAACTCGGCCCCAAAAATATGCGCAGAATAACTAAGGCCTGCCTTCTGATTTGTTCGTATATTTTGTTTGTTTGCTTTTTGTGTATGTGTCAAAGAAGCTATGCTTTATGTGGAAATTATTTTTATGGCATTTTTAGATGACTTCTTTTTTCGGCCGCTTTGCGCCCAATGTTTTCCCCTTGACCAGTTTTGAAAAGTTTTAAATCTAAAACAAAATACAATGCGGTAAAATGTGACTTTTTACACCAATGTGAGTGGGAAGCTGAGACGAACCCTATAATAGTTAAATGTGATCAAATACAAAGAAACAACCAACTCGGCCCCAAAAATTAAAGTTCCACCATAACACGCTAAACAACAGCAATGCCACATTTATCTTTTAACTTCCTTGTAATCATGAATCGATAAGCAGACCAGACTCACTCTGTCTTCATTAGAGCATTAAAAGGGCTGAATGGATTTTACGCCATGATTTTCATCGATTTGTTATCCACATTCGTGTTGTTGCCGTCGTGTTACAATACCATGCTATAGCTACCACCACTGGCGTTTTTCTATGGAGTGTGAACTGCGCGCTGCGCACTATGATGAGATTGCGATTTATTCCGTATTGAAATACATGTTTACACAATTTGGAACTCGACGACCCTCCTAGCTTATCTCCAGTCTTGTCGATACTAATCTATCGTGTTTGCATGAGAGCTCGTTGAATCACAGGGCTTTTTCACAAAGTAGGCACAGTGAGCACTACTACGGGGAACTAAGCAACCGTCAGTGTTGCCAACAAAAATTTCTGTGAAACTCATTTTTGGTGATCGATACATGTAGTATGTAGTATACATGTATAATTATAGTACACAATTAATACGGACATCATTTACCAATACGGAGAAGTTACCGTTTTTTAGCTTTTTTTTTTTTGTTTTATTTAAATTATTTTCTTGTCATATTTGGCTCTTGTTTTCTATCTATTGTTGGGTGCATTGCTTTCGCGTGTGCCACTGTTGTTAAGTATAAAACCAAACGCCAGTAAATATAAATACTATTCTAAAATGTATTACAGTGTTCACAAATATGATTAACACCATATGTGGTGTAAAATTAACACCAAGCAGTGTCATAGCATACATTGTAACACCAAAATTGGTGTTAATATAACACTAAAATGGTATAATAGTAAACCTTGGATTACTGTGGGGATAATTAAATAAATTAAAACTAGAAACAAACTGTACATAAAATACACAAAACAACCTAATGATATAAACAAAAATAATTGTTAAATATAGAAATAAATTAACTAGCTTAATTAAAACATCTTGTAAAAAATACTACTTCAACAAATTCAACATTTACAAATATAACATAAAAAACACATGGCAAACAATCAATAATGTCATCGGCAAAAACTCCAGACCCAAGGCTCCTTCCTATTTTATGGATGGTCCTACCAAGATCTCCGACACAGAACTTATCTCCAACATGTTCAACTCTTTCTTCGCCAATATTGGTCTTGAACTTGCCTCTAAGATCCAGTCTTCTTCATTTTCCGACTTTCTTGATGATCCTCATCCCAGCTCTATCTTTTTCAATCCCATTGATGAAAAGGAGATTCTTGACATCGTCAAGGAATTCTTCCCCTCGGCTCTCAAGGTTGCGAAGGTCATTCCTATCTTCAAAAAGGATGATCCCATGTCTTCTCCAACTACTGCCCTATATCTCTTCTTCAATGCTTTTCCAAAATCCTTGAACGCCTTATCTATAACAGACTTGATAATTTCCTCACCCGTTTCCACATTCTCCATGATAACCAGTATGGCTTTCGCAAGCAACACTCTACTGACCTTGCTCTTCTGGATTTCTGCAATAAGATTTCTTCTTCTCTTGCTCTTAACTATCATACCATAGGTATCTTCCTCGATTTATCCAAAGCCTTCAACACCATCAACCACGATATACTACTTGCCAAACTCAACCACTATGGTATTCAAGGCGTTCTGTTTAATCCTCTCTCCAGTTATCTATCAAACAGATTTCAATTTACTTCATTTGGTTCACACTCTTCTAGTCTTCTCCCTGACCTTGTCCTCGTCTATTATTCATACAAAAAAAAAATCTGAAATAACCCTTACAGTGTAGTTGATTCTTCAGCTCCAACGGTTTTTGGAATGAGAAAATATTCCCTGACAACATATAAAAAATTCAGAATTTTTCGTCAAGATCTCGCTTTTACGTGTTAAACCAATGGCGACGTGTAAAATTGGGATTTCTTGACCGCCCTCCCTTGCGTCTACTGTGAAATACGGAAGGTTTTTTTTATGATTTTGTAGATTTGAGGTATCACTCATTTAATTATTTTCCCCATTCGACAGTTAGTTGGTATATGCCTGCTCGTATATCCAAACACGTACGTAATTGAGCAGTTTCAATGTGTGTATAACCAATGACATATCTGTAGATTCATTAAACACTCCAATGGCATTGTAATTGATATACATGTACAATAAGAAGTTGGCTCAATAATAACGATCTCACATCCGGTTCAAGGCTGGAGACAATAATAAGCTAGCTAGCATGTCTCGGATGTGCACTAATCGATGAAACCCAGGGGGAAAATCCATTCAGCCCTTTAACGGCTTACTGCGCTAATGAAGACGGACCGAGTCTGGTCCGCTTATCAATTCATGATACAAGTTAGTTTAGGCTAAACGTGGCACTGCTGTTGTTTGGATATCATACAGTTCAATTGGCGCATTATGATGGACTTTGTGGGGGCCGCGTGGTGGTTTCATCTGTATTTGATCCCATTCAATATTTAGAGTTAGTCTCAGCATCACGCTCGCATAGGTTGCAAGATCACATTTTACCGCATTGTATTGAAGTTTTTTCATGAGTTCTTAAACTTAAAAAAAGATGGTCAGAAGGGAAAAATTGGGCCTGAAGCTTTCCGCAAAAAGAAGTTCATCTAAATTGCAATAAACTGGAGCACAGCTTTTTTGACACAAACAAAAACAAACAAAAAAACACAAAACAAAACAAATGTATGAATCAAAAACAAATCAGAAGGCAGGACCTTAATATTGGTATGGGACGAGTTGAGTTGGTTTGGGGAAGAGTCAGGTTGGTTTGGGTCCGACCGAGTTGGTAAAGGAGTTGGTAAGGGGTTGTGGACCGGTGGTATGGGCGAGTGGTTTGTGGCCGAGTGACTGTGGCCAAGATGGTTTGGGGCCGAGGGTACCCGAGAGTTGACTGGAAATCGTTATGGAATTGACAAACATAACTTGCCAACATAGCTCATATATATTATGGACATACACAAAGGAACCCCTGCTGAACCGGTCTGTGGGTTTTCCAAGTGGGACCTGTCCCGAGTGTGTAATGAGTTGTTACATGCCCTTGTGAAAGGGCAACGAAGGAGATTGTGAGGCACCCAAATATTGTGTCATAAGAAGTAAATTTCAAATAGATAAGACACTAATAGATTCGTACCTAATATTGCTACAGAAATGTGTTAAAAGAGAAAAAAAAAAGGCGATTTTGATTGTGCTTCTATTTAATATGAAAACCATAGGTGAATTTCATATTGCTCCGATACGAAATCAGAAATTTCAAAATTTTTGTACCAAGAAACATTTCTCAGAATAACCTTTCAGGATAGGGATATTTTATGAAAGCTTACAATAGTGCAAAAGTCAGATTTTCACATTTTTTCGTGGCACACCTGTTAAGTGAAATCTCTTCGTTGCACCTTTAAGGCAGTTCCATTTTTACCACTTACATAAAGAAAGAAACATGATCTCACCTCAATATCTTTATGCACCTATACCGGTAGACATATCAGAACAAATCACAGTAAACCTTGGGCTATAGCACAATGAACATAATCAACTGTCAACTTGCTTAATTAATGAGAGTCGTATCACACAGTGTACTCGTGAGCACAGCTTACCTATCTCTGTAGCTTCTGATGCAGAAATGCTTCTTCAGGAGCAAGGTGTTGTTACTTTGTTCCAATATCCAGCTGAAGAGACGCCCATACAGAGCTTTGGTAATGGCATTCCCTTGCATCTACATAAGAGGAGGGAAAAAACAATGGAGAATATTGAGATTTTTTTTTTGTTAAATTAGATTTACATGAAGCCAGATCTTCATTTTTTATATACAAATATTTCAATCACAAAATATACTACATAAAATTTCAAAACGAATTGTTTATATTATTATTATAATTTGCAAAAGCAATTACAGAACATTTGCACATGTTTATAAAAACCACACATCAAACTTACGCACATACACCATGACCTCTGTACAGAGGGGATCCCCTCTGAGTTTGACAATTGTTCAAATCATTTTATAGCCATGCACAATTCTCACAGTGACTTAAATTACATCTACAATGAACAGAAACTATTTTCACTATGGCTGGCATTCCCACTTCTGTTACTTTCATTACCACTAATAATGCATATACCGCCTTTAAATTACATATCTTAAAGGAATCAAATTATGCCCACTACAGACCATAATTTGCTCTGTAAGACACAAGTTGTACTTTATTAAAGCACAAAATTGGCATTTAAAAGCACATGATGCCAACATGGGTTGCTCAGCATTTTAATACACCTAACTGTTTAATTTCAGCCACTTGTCTCTCCAAGATTAAACATTTTACTGATAGTGAAAATTCAAAACCATCAAAACTCATTCTGCTCTTATCAATCCTGATTCAGATTCTGGTATTGAACAACTACCATTTCAGAAGTCTGTATCATATTCATATATAATGCAGAAGTGCAAAAGTTTAGTTTTACCCCTTATATGTTGAAGGATTACCCTTGTATGGATGTACCTTTGCATCATCACATATGCAGTACATAGAGTGCTTGTTGCATTTGTGTTGGGTCTTATTTATTCTTTACAACTTGCAATGTTATGCTTACTAATTGGTAGTAATTAAGTACCAATAATGGGGGGGGCAGGAGAATCTGAAGTTGAGAATACATTATCACTTTGTGTAGTTAATTTCATTGTAACATAGGCTTACTCTGTGCTTGTTGCTTGGTATAGTTTCTTCTGATGATTGACCCTTTGGCATAATTTGAAGAGAAGGTAAGAACTTCCTTAACTTTTTCTGGTACAACTCCAAGCAGTTCCTGAAAATTGAAGGGAAACAATCTCGCATATAATATAAGTCACTCCAAAATAACTAGCACACAATATTCGTGCAACAAATAAAAGGCTAAATACCGTATACTTAGCATACTTGTACATAGCATAATAATCTTGGCAAGCAAAGGAAGCAAATAGTAAAGAATGGCTGAATTAAAGGGATTTACTCTGTGAAAATCTTCATCTCTGAAGAGACTGATACAGATATGGACAGGGCTGGAAAAAATGGCAAATTTCCCAGGAACACAATCAAAATTTCCCTTCAATTATGTATTTCTTTATTTACATGACAAAAATTTCCCTCCAAGTTGGAAAATTTCCCGGGAACCAGGTTCCCAGTTGCTGCACTTTTTCCAGGCTTGGATATGGAAAAGGAAAGAACAAGGAGAGAATGAAAAGAGGGAAACTGAAACAAAAATGAAAGAAAATGAAGGAAAAGAAAGAGAGCAAGGCAAACAAGAGGAAACACAGGTGGATGCCTACTCTTTCTATAGTCCCTCTACCAAAATAAGGTGGGAACTAGATGGACAAGGGCAAAGAGAGCAACTTGAGCAAGGTAGGTCAGAAAAAGGAGTACAAAAGGTTGAGTGAAAGATGAGAGAGCAAGAAAAAGAGTATGGCGGTAAGAGAAAGACAGGGAAGAGAGGGAGTGGAGGGGGAGGAAAGAGGGGAACAGTGAAGCAGGAGACACAGTAGGGACATGCAAGAGCTATTACTCTGAAAAAAATCAAACAAAGCCATTGTGGGAATCTTGCCATATAGGCCTACAAAGGTCATGGTTTGTATGTTATAGCATCCTCTATATGCATATCCCCCACAGAAAGATGTGTAAAACTAGATTTTTAGGAAAAATCATATTTGCCCGCAATGAAATTTCATCAAATTTACACAGGATGTAGTTAGTAGAATAAATCAAAATTAGTTGTCAAAAGTGTGTCGCCGTTGATATTTTTTGTTTTCTTTTCGTTTGTCATAATAAATGAGATTTTCAAACGATTGTGGAGAATGAAAATATAAAATGAGCAATAGAAAGGGAGGGGGAACACTAACAAACTTGATTGGTCTGCCTCCCCTCAATGACAGTGCTTAAAATTAAATGAGTAATGTACCTGTAGTGATTGAACAGCCCCTGCCGAGTCCTGGACAAATGCGCTGTCATCGTCCCGAGCACCAAACTGGATCTGACCCATATACAGGACTGCAGATAGGATCTTGTACATGTCATCAATTTCCTGAAAAAAAATATGACCAGTGAAATTTCAAACAACGACTATGATGTCATCTGCACATGTTTAATTAAACCATGGGATGAGTGGAATTCTGATTTTAAACAATAGCTCTTATACAAACTAAATCCATAATTGTATACATGAACAGATCTCATCAAGTGCACCTGCCAGGATTTGAACTGGGGACCTTTTGCTCCAGAAGCATCTTAACCACTGGGATTATGTATGCTCCACTTCAATACAAAATGCATAGGTTAAATATGACGCCTCACAGCTGATAATCCTTTTACTTTTATGATAATGAAGATAACTTAAAGGTTGAACTCTAACCTCATCAAGGAAACCCACAAGGTCCATAGCATTTGTGAGTTCTGCAAACATCTTCTTCACACCAGCTGGGTTGCTCTTTAAGCAGCTAGGACCATTGTTAAGATTACTGTGAAAACAGAGCAGAGAAACAATGATTAGAACTTTAAAATTAAAGGTCCATGGACATGCTTTAAACATACTTATAATACCTCCCAAAAACAGTTTTATTCACAGTATGTATTGGTATCAATGTAAAATCTGCATGAAGCAGTAATTGAAAAACCGTAGATTTGATAAAAATTGGGCATAATATCATGGGTTTCAGACAAGCTTTGAATGGAAAATCCAAAACGAAAGTGATTATCGCGCTGGCCGCGATGACCCCGAAGTGACGTCAAGCATTTTAGTGACGTAAAAGCATCCTGCTAATAGTTCTTTGAAGCGTGACGAACAGGTTTTTTAATGTGCGCGTGTACAGCGTGTGCTCCATAATGGTAAAATACTACGCTGCCTACGCATGTAATGCACGACGCCGCGCATGCCTTTTTGTTCGTTTGTTGTTTGTGTGTTTTAGGCGTATGTGCTTAGGGGAAAGCAAATTTATGGTGAATCTTGTCTAGGGCCTACTATTGAACCTTGATTTCATGTCAAGAAAAATGGCCTAACAAAGAGAAAATCGCATGATAGGATCGCCAACGTCTATATTTTTAAAATGCCATGGTCGTAACATTCAAAACTTAGTAAGAAAGTTAAGACCACTTTTAGAAAATAGCTGTCGGAATACATGGATTTTCATTCTTGCACGTTAATTTTCATTTTAAAGTTTGATTAAAAATAATCAAATTTAATACTAGATATTATCAAACCCTCTACACATTACATATTGGCTCAAAACAATAGGTAAATGACGATTTACGAACATTTCTGGTAAATTCCGCGTGTATTTGCCATTTGGCATTCTTAAACTGCTGTGAAAATGTAAGGAATTTTATTGGCTGATGCCCGGGTTCAATTCGCATGATTGAACCCAGGTAGTAAGCACTGCGTATTGACGTTATTTTTAGGTTGAAGCACTCGCGCCATCCCACGTTTTGCTACGTTCGCGCGCGCCTGCCAACGTTGCGTCTCGTTGCGTATGATCGTTGCGTCAACGGGTTGTTCGATTGTTGTCACTGGGTGGTGGCAGTCCTTTTCTTGTTGTATTTAAGCCATAAAGCATCGCGAAATTGGGTTAAAGATGACCTTAAATGATAAAGCTGTTTAAGAATGAGAATAAAGGTATGATTTTGGGAACCGGTACTCTCTTTACGACAAATTGAACCCGGCGACACCATTATTTTAAGTGGAAGAACTCAGCCTCCGACCTCGTTCTTCCACTTAAAATAATGGTATCGCCTTGGGTTCAATTCGTCATAAGAGAGTACCGGTTCCCAAAATCACACCTTTATTCTCTAAATCTTGCACCGGCATGTATTAAGAAAAACGGGGTAAACTCTTCTCCACGGTGACCTTACCTCTGCAAGGAAATACAGGTAAGATAAATACCTTTGTTGTATTTTCTAGACACAGTACATCGACTATACCAAAAGCATGAACTTCTTTAAATTTCACATGGCCTGTCCTGGCGTCGTATCAATCGAGTGGTTTGTTTTTGTTTTGGTTATAGCTGGTACATGTGCATTTCGGGGGTGTGCGTCTTTGTTACTCTGACGTCACTTCGGGGTCAAAGCCAACTCCAGCATCTTGCGACACGTTCGCGAAAACAGGAGAAGACTGTCTGATTGGGTATATTTATCCTTGAAATTTAACACTTTCCCGATGTTCATTTTTAAAATCTGTGTTGAGATGTGATCAGGATACTGTTGAGGTACGAAAATGTAAGAAATTGAGAAATGTCTACTCCGCCGTGTCCATGGACCTTTAAATGAAATTCATGGGGAAAATGGCATTTCACTCATCTGCCACCTTGATACCACCAACTAGCAAGTGTGAGATTTTGACCACCACTCATGCTCCTGGAGCATAGGTTGTGGCAACCGTTCCAGAGCGGAGCTATTCATTATATTGAGTGCTGACCACAATAGCAGTAGCGATTTATGCCGTAAATGTTATCAAGGATTAGAATTGCAAATCTGGAACATCAATCCTCGCTGTCTTGTGGTTAGGTGGCTGACCTCATGATACAGTGGTCTCGGGTTCGAATCTCGTTACTACTGCCTCTTTTAAAATATATAAAATTTTCATAATTTTTTCAGGTTAGAGGGGAAAATTCTAAGTCTAAAAAAAGATAGAAAAATAATAGCTGCCCTTTGAGGCTAGTGAGGGAGACCTGCTCCTGGAGCATGGGTGGTGGTCAAAAACTACTGTATGCCCACCAACTATACTCTGTAAACCTAGAAGTACAAAGTAATCAATAAACTCCCACACCAGTCTCACAAGGAATGCCTGGTATTTGTTGACTTATATGACCAGTATTTTGTGTATCAGTGTAAGAGATTTGTTTTGTTCTAAACACCACGCCCTGTGTCTTCAACGTGCGCGATTTAGACTGCGTCTAAGAGTGTATAAGCGCATTTTGTATTAAGGCGCGATAATGCTGCGCAGCGCATCAATTAATTTACTTTGTACTCAAAGTTTATGAAGTATACACCTCCTTAGCAGACATCTTTGCTTGATACATGACCCTGTACTTACTTATACTTAGAGGGATCTCTTAGATGATACTTCTTTTGTTGTTCAGGGCTTAGACCAGCCATCATATAGTAGAAGATGTGAAAGTTTTCTTCACCTGGATTCTGGTACACCACTCTTGACTTCTCAAGAAGGTACTCTGAGATCTTAGCTCCCATCACTGTGAAGGTAAAAAAATAGAAAACAATCCTGAAATAAATACTTCCATGTTTACGGGGTATGACCCAATTTATTTATAGGCAATTAGTCTATAAATGTTGACTGAAATATATGCATTTCCCTTCTGAGAAGTGGAATGCCCCAAAATACCTATTTTAGCACCCCTAAAAGAGAAAATGGTCTCGACCAGTGACCCCAGGTCACACCCTGTCGGCCATTACTCTTCCCCAATTCCGTTTTGGCTCAGAGCCCACACGGACGCACGCACATATCATGTTGTGGGGCGGGCCTGGAAGCGGGAAGTCAACATTGGAAAGGAAATCAGGCCTCAGTTATATGATTTATAAAACATAATGTGTTTTTGACTAAATCATTACACTGAGCTGATTTCCTTTACACCAATGTTGACTGAAATATTTGCATTAACTCCCGATGAATGAATAATTTCAATCAACACCAGACTGGCTCACTCAGTCAGAGGTGGAACATGATATTTCAGAGAGCGGCTCGATAGGATGCAGTCAAAGGTTGAACCAAAAACGCCAGAGCACAAAAAACACATGGAATCTAGATTCCTAGAAGTCAGGAAGCCAATAACTCACCTAGACAGTGGAGTACACCAAGGGTGAGTAATAGGACCTTAGACTTTATAATGTGTTTAAATGACCTGGCCAAAGTTTTTTTGGAGGAGAGCCAGATCCGAGATTCCCGCAGAGAAAAACCAAGCCTAAGGAATAGGCGAGAGGAAGAGCTCTGGAGTAGACTGGAGTGCGACGTAGGCCTTGGACAAAGGGCCAGAAGCACCCCGCGGCAAAGGCGGAGAACAAGGCTTCACAGCCTTGCAAACAACTGAGGATCCGAGAGGGAACCAGAGAAACGCAAGACGGACCCGCGTAAAGACGCGGGGCAAAGAAGCCTTACCCCAAAAAACAGAGGAACGGGCCCCCTAGAGAGGGGGTCCGACCAGAACACCACAGATGAACCCAACGGGGAGAGGCCCGGGGGAGATAAAGGTTGAGAGACTGAAGGAAGGCTAAAGGCCCCAGCCCCGACGAAGGGCTGAGAGATAAGTCCGACCCTGACCCGGGAGAAGAAGCTACAAGGAGAAGGAAATCTCCGAGCTAATTCAGCCGGGGAGGGGACCCGAAAGAGTAACAAAGGCGAGGACTAGAGCGACGCCGCACCTAAAGGATAATTGGGGGCTTTGCCAAGAGACTCGCCGATAAAACTCA
>JAMKCH010008330.1:0-34828 GCA_023653785.1 Ophioderma brevispina
CCAGTGCTTAACACCCTTCATCTCTGGTCAACCATCCATTGCCGGTCAACACGGGTCAGGCAATTTAATACCATTCCAGTTCAGAAAGCTTCATTATAATTCCGGGATTATAATGCTCCGAGCGTGCCAAGTCCTCGGCAACTCTGGTGTTTCCTCTACACGAAGTTGCATGTCAGTACTGTACACCAGTGCCTTTTCTACCCGTTGTTTTGAGTCCTCTACTATCAAATATTTAAAAGCTTTTAAATTCCAATGCTGAATTTCCTCTAAAGATGGGCAATGATCTGCCCTATCCATTTAAAATAATATAAAAACAATACGAAAATCGCAATAAAAGTCGAAAAAGCAACGATAGAAAAGATTTTTACCGACGGTCAACGTGCGTTGCTATGGACACGGCGATTGTTGTCTCCCAAGATGGCGGATATTACCCAGAATGCAAAATTCGCGCCGCCAATGGCGAAAAGGCTTATTACGCGCTGTGCAGTCTGATTTTTTTAAATTCGTGTGCTTGAATACACGTGACGTGAATATACATCGACTGATTTGGTTCCCATTATTTACGCACTCCACAACACCAATGATTTACACATGGATAGGCAATCTCTGCGCGATTGAATAGCGAGCCGGTTGAAGTTTAACCGGAGAAGTTGCGCAGGCGTCCCTTTTGTCGACCAAAAAACATTCACGCGGTGGCACGGGTTTTTCTATGGGTGAGTATACGTCTGCCTTATAAAAGTAACTTTTCTGGCCAATATCTGAAAAAAATTACAAGCATTTTGCATTTGTAAGTGTTATGTTGCCGTTTTGCCTGAAAATTAACTGTGAGTAGAAGTAAAAGAATGTATTCTGGCAATTTGCGACCGATTAGTGATGGGTATACACGTCGTATGCCTATATTACACTGTCATAATACCTGTCTGCACTCATTGGAACTGTGCTCTCAAATTGTTAACTCCATGGGATACCAAGTATGGAGCACTAAACTTCTAGTTCACTATCAAATTAGTATGATCATGAGACTTTTCGCCCCGGATACATGTAGAAATGGATCACCTCAAAGGGTGGTAACTTTGTGCTTTTTACATTTATTTAAAACACAGTCACAGACTAGCTATAAATCCCAAGGTCAAGGGCCAAAATCTCAGTTCCTTCCATTTTAAATTTCCAGTTGATTTAAAAATGTTTTTGTTGACAGTATACTGAAAACCCATCGACTGCCAGGGCATTATCTTTCTTCAAAGCCAGATTTTATCCGATGGGGGGGAGGATTGGATTCAAGGGTTTGTTGAGTACCCGTGCTAATTCCAGGTGTTCTGAAATTGACCCTTAAAAGGATAACAAGACCAATTTTCATCAGGTGAAAATAATAACCTCTACGGGATCTGACGAGCCATTGTTTTGTCAAATTACACTCAGTCTAGTTTTCAGGTTTATTTTAAAATAAGGGCCCAATTTGCACAGTAAATTAAACCCCTTGTGGGACCTGTTTTCAATGCGTGACCTAAAATACCTTTAATATCCAATATATACAAAACAAAAATACACACAGATATTTTGCTGATATGTTGAGGTTACAGTTTTGTCCTATTTTTATCATTGAAACGCAGTCCACAATCACAACGGAATTTGATACCCCCTAGCACTTCATATTGTGGATTGTATACCCCTAGAGGTTGTCCCGCATTTGCAGCTATAGTTTCAAGAACCCTCGGGAATTTTATTCCAATTTTTAAAATAGAACGTGCAAAGAGATACGAGTCATTTCCAAAAGAAGGAATGCTTAACCCTCTCGTCTACCTGAGCCACTTTTTAACAACAATTTCTAGGGGGGGGGGGGGGGGGGGGGGGGTACTCACCCCTGTGATTTTCCTTTTACACATCCGATTCCTACAAATTATGGTACCACAACAAAAGTATAGCATTTGCGTTTTTTCTCTTATTCCAATTTTTTATCCCATAAGTACCAACATTACCAATATGAGCAAAGTTAGGAAAATAACAGTGAAAAATACCTGATATATGTGGGTGTGTGGGCTTTAGTACAGCGGAAAAAAGATCTTGAAAGGAGATTATACTATCTAATATATTTCTGTGAATACTGTAGTCAAAGCACTTAGGGCTTCTCCATGAATTATTGTCTGTTAGCTGAAACCTGAAATATGGCTGTTAAAGACTTTTTAAAATATTTGAATCATATTTTGTTCGAACATCCCCCCCATATCGAAAATCAAACAAATCATTGACAAACCTTGACATATAGGCGCCATTAATTTGCCTAATTCTGTCCCTTTTTTTCCATAGTTTCCCTATTCAGTTGTACGTGCATCGATCGGGTTCTTGGTAGAGCAAAAGGGCCGCCGTGCAATTTCTTCCGGTTTCCTCACGTTCGCGCGGCGACAGCCTATCCAGTTAATAGGATGCAGTGTCCACAACCTCTAAAGATCTCTTCAATTTGCCTCCTGGATAAATATAAACTCTCATACTAAATGGAATCGTAGAAAACCTAATAAAGTGACATCAAAAAAATAAATACATCGTTTTAAATCAGAGAACATTGACGTTTATTTTTCCTCGCTCTTTCCGGTTTCTCTAAAAGGGGGGAAGGGGTCGTCTCTGCTACTGAGACGACACGTAAGATGCGACTTTTTGAGTCCATCGCCAGGGATTTTGCATTGATTTGTTCGCAGCATATAGCCCGATGGCTTCATCACGAATCGATTTCAGTTGATTTTTTGAAAGGAACTAGGCACTCCATTAATCCTCACAGAAAATCTTAAAAGAACCAATCCATGGCTTCTTGCTCCTAACTCTTATGTCCCCTTCCTGTAATGATATGGGTCACATTTACTATAGAGATTTTCAATTCATTGAGACTCTTGGCTATTTCCATTGGGGTGGATATCGATGTGAGGGTTAAATCCTTGGCGATCCTTGTTAATAATGACCCAAAAGCTAATTTCCATGGTTTTGGCTGGGATGGTAAGCACTTATAATCCGTCCGCTTTGCAACTAACATCTTCTATAATGGTTTGTGTCGTCCAAATAAAAAACTTACTTGCCTTATATGTTTGTATGGATTATGAATGCATTATTTCTCATGCTGTGATAAGGAATACCATTTTGCAATGTCAAGCAACTTGGGTGTTTTTCAAATTAGTGTCAATGTTTCAATTAAATAATTGCTGGTGTTTCATCCTGATACTTCAATTTAAAAATACTGGTTTGAATCGTTGAGTATAGGACTTGAGCCAAAAAATAATATAATTCTTTTTTGAATTTTGGTTTTCTTTTTCGGTTTTTTTGTTTTTTTTAAACCATCCATTTTTTTTTACCCGCGGCAATAAATCCTCTTCACCCTCTCGCGACGAAAGTGGACAGACCTACAACTTTGAAAATGAGATCTCCCTCATTTTGAATCGTACTCTAGCTAAACTTCCTAGTTCTGACCCGATATACGGTATTGATCAAGTACGTATCTAAAATCGATTTGAAAAAAAAATAAAAAATCCTACAATAATCGACTTTAGACATTAGCTTTACTTTTGTTAAAGAGACAACTAATAACATTTCCAGGAAAAACGGATTCCTTACATAACAACTGAGGATCTTACCAATGTAATTCACCATTGAAAATAAATAAGCCAAAACCGCCGTCTTTTATATGTTAATAAAAAGATGAAACCTCCTTCTGTGGATAGTTCCATTTCCAAGTAGAGGTAGCACCACTAACCTACATGATATGCGATCAGAGATCAGACTTCACTTTGAATTGAAGTAGGAACGGCAAGTTGGAAAAAAGATTAGCAAAGAGATGGTTAACGGGTCTCGACGGAAGTCGAAGGAAGATGATGAAAATAGACCTCCGAAACTTTCTCGTAGTGTGTTCAACAAACCAATTAAAGGCAGATTTGTCAATGAAATGTGTATCCTCAGAAATCTCTTCTTGTCCCCTTAAGTACCTGTCTATGATTTGATATAGCCAATTATCATCTACAGCCTCATAAAGTCGTGCTACGACTACCACTTTGCTAAATTTGTCATTTACTTTTGAGTATCTAGCTCATGTTCCTAGTACTGCCTAGACCCGAAGCACATCAAAAATTGCATCTCAAGTTCAACTCCCTCGTTGACACTTGTCCAGTACTTGAACAGAACTATAAAAACATCTGTTTCCTCCTGTCACGCGGATGATTCCGCCTATACCGCTAGTATGACTCCGATCTGTGCTTGAAGAAATGGCCTTCCCCGATCCTTACTAAAATAAGGGTAACCACATTTTTTACCTCCTTCTTATTAAACAGAAAATAATATGAATACACCTTGCAATGCATTAAATATACAAAACAACCCTGACACATTAAATGTTTCATAATGGCTAGGAAACCGAAAGATCTCACGTGAGGCCAAGCAAGCAAGAAACCGCGACAACTATTTGGAAACGCTCCAAGAGCTGTTTTCCCTCTCTTCCTTCTCTTCTGTAACCTTGCCTGGGTCTGTGGTCGAAGAATGCTCTTCGTAAGAGGATAAAACTGACGAGATTGTGTAGGAGAATGATGCCAACAGGTAAAAGAATGCTAGGTAGACCCCTAGACCAGTTTGGAAAACAGCTGGCGGAATAGAAAAGGAGACTGTCAGTTATCTTGTAACTTTGAGAGTGTAAGACATTACGTGGTTTGCGTTGAAATGGACAGTGATAGAGGTTATTTAGTAACAACACATAAAATTCAGCACTTCACTGTGAGAAAGGTGATTAGGATTTAAAGGTGCAACGAGAGATTTCAAGTCATCCATATTTTCTGTAATATGTAGTGATTTCATATATATTAGATGCTCAATAGATTCCTTATATTTTATTTGGTTACAGAAATAACTTAAAATGAAAACAAAAGTTGATTTGTATATACTTATATTTCAATAGAAAACATAGGCTGAATTTCGTATTTGCTCCTATACGAAATTTAAAATTTCACAATTTTTATACCAAAGAAACAGTTTTCAGCTTAAACTTTACATGTGGGGATATTTTTGATATAAAGCTTTACATCAGTGCTAAAATCAGAATTTTCAAATTTTTGGGGATACCTGTTATTTGAAATCTCTCGTTGCACCTTTAATCACAAAACTTGTAATTTTGTAAATACATGTATGTTTAAAACCTAAAACACATATCAACTATATCCTGCAGACGAATCTGATGCATTTAGCATTTAGAAATGTTTATATACTGTAATCTTTTAGCAGTTTGGTAGTTCTGTAAACAAAACCCACATTTGCCAGCAATTTGTACCTACGATTTGTCCCAGAGTATTACAAAATTGTATTAAAGGTCCATGGCCCGATCGCTAATAGCCTCGTCCCCAGAAGCCCCAGATTTTACCGGAAGTGGTAAACATTTTGGTATCAGAAGAAAGCTACTCTTTTTCTCATTTGCCCTGTGAAATCTTAGAGCCAAAGGATGTTTGGTTTGGAAGTTATGAGCGAAATGTGCCCCATTTTGGTCGACCAATATTAATTTTACACAGTACTCTATGGGGCTTACAAAATCACGTTTTTAGCTCTCGCATCAAAACGGATTGAAATATCGGCGCGAAACTTTACAGATGGGTTTTGGAGTGAAGGCCAATCTATCGAGATGAAAACTTCATATCCTTAAATCGGGCATAGACCTTTAAGGCGTGAACAAAACTAAGAAAAAGTACAAGATTAGCGTTATTATGTTTAAATGTTAATTAGTTTCCGTGGGAATCAACTCCAGCGTGTTTTCTTGTGCGCTGAATCTTTTTGTTTACCCATAAGGGCGCTGATTTGGACTATTATCCTTTCACGTGAGGGCTAATGTATATGTAAGTTTTACAACCATGCAAATATCAATTTTGAAAAATCTTGAGGGCGCACTATTTTTCAAATGTGCCAGTGTCTCTTTAAATTAAAAAAAAAACAATTAGCCTACTTAGCAAAATACAACACCTGTAACCTGACATAGATTTGTCTATCCGTCCTATTTTGGGGTTTAAGGGGCAGAAAACTGAGCTACCCCTCGGGAATTTATTTTTTGTTTTTGTTTTTACTACAGTATATTTTACATTTACAAGGAAAGTCAAGACCACTCCTTCAACACTTACTATTGTTCATTCTGGTAAAACTCGAATCCGGCACCGAGGGATATCGCAACAATCAACAAAGGAACTCCTGGGAAATTGAAAGAGTATGATCTATACCGTTACAGTTTGTTTTACGAATGTTATAATTTATGCCTATTCAATCGAAATAGAGTATACACCGTGATTGGGTGGATATTGACCGTGATTGGGTGGATATTGTTATATTAGCCTTCATTTTGTGATTAAAAATATTATTTTATTTCTCAATTGTATTTGAGAAAAGATTTCTCACGGGAAAAGTACTTTGTTTATGATGGAAAAGAGAAAATGGAATTCCCCTAGTGCGATGTTGAGCTCATGCACCTGTTGTTTACAACTAGATACATTGTGCAAGAGATGAATGGGAATTCCCCAAGATGTAAATTTAGAAAATTAGTCAACTTGTTTTTGCTTTGAGATCAAAACAGATCGCAAAATTAGGTAGTTCCCATGATGTTATTAATGTAAGATGATGCGAAGCAGATGATGTAATTTATGTGAAATCGAATTGGACAGTGTAAGGTTATGTTTATGCATGATGATGTGGTAACATCTATTTTAAGAATTGGGAAATAGGCAATAGGCATTCATTATGTCGGCTACGTAATAGTACCCCCCTCATTTATGGGACCATTGATTATTTTTCCGGGGAACAAAAACATATGACACCCACATAGCTATACTTAAAATCATATGACCACCCCCTGGGTGACCACCATCAGCAAACTGTAAATATAGGCTATATTTTAGGTGATTTTTTTTTACAAAAATAGTTATTTTTTTTGCAAAAGCATATATTGACCATCCGCGCCATTACAAAAAATGACCGCTGTTTTCTCCCGGCCCCTGTGATCATGGTAATAAGATAAATGAACAGCCCGTACTAATGTTAAATTATGTTTTCAGATAAAAGACAACAAAAATCGGTAACCTACCCCATGCTACCAAACCAGATTTAAGAACAAATCTCGACGACTCAGGATCAAAGACTCGCACAAGTTTGATGTACATGTACCGCGCTTCCACTCCCATCCACGTTATCGATGTGAGGGTGAAATAGTGGATAAGTGCCGCTGTAATAATGCACGGCAGTTGAGGCACGTGGCATCAATTGCAACCAGGAAAATGAAGTACAGAGCTATCAAAGATATACTCCAATTATTATGGATATTTGCGAGCTTTTCTTTCGTAGTTCCTGTGATTTAAGAAATGATAAACATCAGACTTTATTCGATTCTATCATCATCGTTTAGAACTTTGGGCAGGTGTCAAAGGTCATGTGGGACCAACCGAACTCGGACCATTTGCAATAGTAACAAGGGTATTACAACTTATTGTTATGAATTATCCCACCTCCTTATTGCTCTTTCTATACCTTCACTTAAAACAGTGATAACAAACAATGTGAAATTTACTTTATGGCTTATATCAGAGACCAATGTGTCCAATTCCATCTGTGTCAAGCATTGGAACGGGGCGATGTTCGAACCGCTAGCGTTGGCAGACGTTTCGATTGATTATGAACCAACCATAACCACTTTCAACCCCCCTGGTAATTTTGCAATCTGCATAGTTTATAACACATATCCCATCTGACCCCGCGCATTTAAAAAACTATTCTAAACATTATCTATCGAACAACAGCCCACACATACACTTAGTCATGTATGTTTAGAGATGCGAAAAGGACCAATTGTTGTAATCACCTACCTAAACGACTGCCCAATTTTGACAGTGATTGGTTAGAGCCGCGATGGACAATCCACACCCTATCTTGCTCAGCCAATCCACGCCTCGCTAATATAAAGCTTTTTCCCCCGTGGTACTGTGTAATTGATGCAAATAAATTGTAACAAAACTCATATGTATTAACGATTTCAGTAAAAACAAACAAACAAGCATATACAACGCTCACACACTCAGAGACATACAAAAAACACACAACAAACACACACGCACTAACGGATTTTTTTGATTCCTCGGTGGATCTTTTATTTATACACTCTAAAAAATCTGGACCTAACTTGTGTTTAGATGGGTTGCGTTGATCCGCATTTAACACAAACTTGGTGTTTAGATGCTAAACATGTTAAGTAATGTCAACATCTAAAATGCCTAAACAACAAGCTATTACATGTTGAGATACGCAAAATATAATAGCCTATACACACTAGTTTGCAGATTTTTAAACCCGTTTTTAGAGTGTAATTGACCATTTAATATTTTTAGACAACCAGTTCAACTCTTTTCGTTGACGACTGCATAAAATCCAAATTAGCGATGGGCTTTCCTCTGTAAGAATAAAACATATTTATACTGTGGGTACTTTTTGATTTTGAAAGGTCCCCACAAGATTTTTAAAACACGTTTTTTAGAGGTATGACCCATTTTTTATTTATAACACAAGGTTAAACGCTTTATCGTACGGACTGTCAGAAAATACAAATTAAGGCGATGGTGCTGTCGCTGTACGAATAAAACATATTTTAGTATGTGGCGTACTTTTTGATTTTGAAAGGTCCCACACGCTAAAACGTCATCGTAAGGCACACAGTTTTCCAATCACTCACACACGCGTACAACACACTCTGTCTCTATATATATAATCCGAATATCACTCACACACTCGACCACACACATCGCATAAACGAACACTACCGGAAGATCCAAGTAACATTTCCAAATTAAACTACAAAATTGAAAGAGAGTCTACAATATCTTTCAATTTCGCAAATTACACTGAATCAATGCTATATAAGATTTATAGGTGCAACGAGAGATTTCACATAACAGGTGTCCCTAAAATATCTGAAAATGTAAAACTTTCTATCATAAATATTCATATGTGAAACGATTGGGCTGCGTTATTTTTTTATACAAAAATCTGAAATTTCTAATTTACTTGGATCAAATACTAAATTCAGCCTATGTTTTATATTGAAATAAAGCAAATCAAAATCGCCTTTTGTTTTCACTTTTTAGGCATTTCTGTAGCCAAACACAAGGTACATATCTATTGGAGGTCTTATCTATATGAAATCACAACATATGACCCAACATATGAATGCCTCAAAATCTTCCGTTGTACCTTTAAAGCAATATTAGCACATTTTTTTTGAAGAGCGCCCCCAATTTTTTCAAACAAATTGAGATTTTTACACGGTTGCATTGGTAACTGGCTAGTAAACTATTTCTGTGAATGGTTAAGCTCTACAATGTCTATGTGTCGCAAACGAATGAATTTTTTAACTAGAATAATTAATATCGGGTTCCCGATAATTCAACGGCTGCTGGAAACGGCCTTCCAATATGAAATAGCCGGGAAATAGCGCCATGTACGTATCTACGCTCATCTATTAGTTGTTTTATTGGTTCAGGCAAGTCAAGTTAGAGGTCATTTTCTTGAGGTGGCACTATTTCATCATGGACGGACATAAACTTATTCCAGCTCTGCCGTTAAGTACAATCACGCCTGCAAGGGCGATTTTTGGGTTCAGGTAATTCGAATGGAATTTACAGGCCATAATGTACATACCACAAGAACGGCAAAGTTAGTCAGATGGTCACATTCACACAATCTTTGGTTGTTATCGTTTTCTCCCACATATCTACAGCCTTCGCTTGACCAGTCGCCAACACCTCCATTCAATTCGAAGTCCCAGAACACACAGTTTGGTTCAGGTATGTGGCACTGATCCTAATTTAACGAAATAAGTTGACTTTTTGAGTTATCAAGATATTTCACAAGAGTAGAGATGCTGCTGCTGTCTTTTCAAACTAACACTTTCTTTTCTAAAAGAAGACCAGTGGCGTACCGACCGGAAGTTAAGAGGGGGTGGGGCAAGTTTCCCCCTCTGGCTCGAAAAACGAGACGATATGGACCAAATTAATTTCACCCAATTTCAGTCTAAATTTGGGCAAAATTAAAGTAAATTCGGTGATTTTTGAGTCAAGTTCAGAGTTAATTGTAGCAAATCTCCGGGACGTCTTACGAATTTTGCCCCCTCTGGGACGACTCGGGAACGTTTCCCCCCTCTGGATCGACTGGCTCGGTACGCCACTTACGAAGACAGAATCTCGTAAAAAGATGCTTAACTGGACGCTTGAATTGTCTGTGTTTTTCAAGTTTTGAATGTTGTTTTGTGTGCGTTTGTGGGGATGTATGTTAGCACATAGCCACATATAATTCCAGTTTATGATTTAATTAATGCATACTTAAATTATTTTTTTTCAACTTACGCGTGATTGAGCTCTCTGAGAATCTTGCCCTTTGTCGTTTTTTATGATGACAGGATCGGGAAGGTCACTTGTATCGATCTTGCCCGTTCCTTCAACCTTAGCAGATAGGATGACACCTCCTACGGATAGATTTTCCTCTGCGGTTTTAGTGGAAGGGAAGAGAAAATCGTTTCGATACGCCACAAAGACAAAGTTTAAGTTGTCATCATCTGCAATAAAAGAAGGTAAAGGAAATTATAAATACCTATAGTCTGATTGCGTATCACTTAAAGTCTGACTCAGAGATTTCGAAATATTATTTTTTTGTGTAAAATGATAAATACAACTAAAGAAAGACAGTAACCTAAATGCACAATTCCGAATTTGAGATGAAAAGGATTTTTCGTTTTGATACAGTAAGCCAACATTTATGTCTAGTATTATGTCCCATAGGATACTGTGTATAACAAAAATTCCGTGATTCGGAATTTTATAACAAAGTTGTGATTTTCTATATGAAGGAATTCGATTTAAGCTTAGCAATTTCACACAGTGATTAGTAATGGACAAGCATTATGTCCATGCAAAATACACGATTTTTTTGGAAATTGAGGGCGCCATCCTCAGGAAACTCGTGGGGTTCGGGGGGGCCTTAACATGTTTTTAAATGCATATTGTTTGACAGTAAGAATTTGATTAAGTGGACTTTGCATGTCTTTGCATGTATGATATACAGTTGGCACTAAAAGTATCTTGGCATGTTTTCGTGCTCAGTATTAAGTGGCCAAAGTGCCACGATAATTTTGAAAGTTCAAAATATACATTTTGTTGCCTAGCTCTTGCTCTTTCATTTAACACCTTGCTTGTAAAAAGGCGTATAAAATGGCTGAGATAGAACGCCCGAAAAGACGAAAAAACCTAACCAAAAGTTGCAAATAGGTATGTAAAACGGTAAAACGGGGCGTAAGAGGGGTCACTTGTCTGAGGGACACATTCCCGGTTTTGGAGCAGATTTTCCCTGTTGGAGATGGTTTTGAACCAGATTTTCCTACTTGGAGGTGAAAATTTTCCTGGTGAGCACAGCAAAAAAAGGCATGAAATTTGCATGATTTTCAAACCGTTTTTTTCCCGGTCAACTCTCCGGGGGGGGGCAACCTGCTCCGCCTATTTGACGGTACAAGATATGTGTATTCAGAAATTGTTCGTAACACCTAAATCAGAAAGGAAATAGGGCCAGGAGTTAAAGAATGACAATGTCCATTTGAACTGGCCCGATATATATACAACACCAAAGAGTTGTACATTATCGAGTAAATTGATATATTTGCAGTTTCAAATACTACATAATATCTAGCAATCAATAAATTATTATTCAATATGAATATTGTTACATCAAATTTATGTACTGTTTGTAATTCTCAAGTTGAAACGATTCAGCATCTCTTTTGGACCTGCAACATCAGTGCATCTTTTTGGAAGTATATCCAAAGGGATAGTTTTGAATAACATCAAAGAACAAGATATCCTTTTGGGAATTTGAGATCCGCACGTGTGAGAGCACGTGTGGTCTAGTGGAAAAGCGCAGGACTCGTGATCATTAGACCGTTAAAATCGCGAGTTCGAGCCCCATTGTCGTCAACGTGTTATGTCCCTGGACAAGATACTTAATCTTAAATACCTCGTCGACCTAAGCGAAATCTTGGCGTGCTGTCAGGGAATATTACAAGCCAAACAGAAACATGTGCCAAACTCCTCATGAAAATTGCGCTACAGTATCCATTGACAAGAAATGGAAGCTGACGTTGATCAACTCCAACCTGCTTTCGTCAAGTAAGTCTAGGTGGAATGTTCACGAATTCACTTCAGTCTCCGTTGGATTCCAAATCCAATCCGGTGATATCGCTCTCCGCCTATATGTTGTAGCGAGATTAATCCCCTGAACGGCTAGGTTAGACTGGACAACGTTGACCTGATCGTTTTTTCCTTGTAAGGCTAGGGATACTTGTGTTTCTACTGCTTGAGTAATACGAGAAGTAGAATTATTCCCCACCTGATCAGTCGGTAACGTTTTTTGTGCTCGGTCGGCTCCAGAATATTACTTACAGCCAACACTACAGCATTTGTAATCTAATGAACAATTGTCATACTAAGGATTATTAATTTGCTTATATTATAGATTTAGGTGACGTCAATGTTTACAAATACAATTGCCATGGTCTACTGACATGTTAGAGGTGCCGAAGAATATGCCCATAGATTTACAGCATTCAATAGCCTTATACGCCTGACTTGAGCGCGAATTTTAAAGCACAAGCCCTGCAGTGCTCACGCAACTGACCGGCAAAATCCAAACAAAATCCATTTACTCAACCGGAATAGAACCCGGACCTTGTGCTTTGAGGGGCGCTCTGCTATCGACTCACCTAGCTATATTTACTAACTATAGTGGGCGACGAGCCCTTTTCGAATGAAGCCTGCGTATTGTGTACGCATCTACGCGGAGCAGGATATTTCCCGGCATCCTCGAGCGATTGGGGTAAATTTGGGGTATGCGTGAAGCGGGGCGATTTCGACGACCAAATGGCAGCGTAAATAATACGCGGCCAGCAAGTTTATTGCGCGTGGATTTTGATGTTTCTTGCATTGTTGTTCTTATTTTCATGCCAACAGTTGCTTTTATGTTTCTCTTGACCTCGAACATCGACCTAATCACATAAAAATAACACGAAATTGCAATTTCAATTCCCTTTGTTCTTTCCTTCTTTCAGCTTTCTCTCATGCATTCGTTTTCTTTGTTTGTTTCTTTCTTTTTTATTTCTTTCCTTTCAGTTTTTCTTTTTTTTTTTCTTTCTTTTTTCTTTCAGTTTTTTCTTTCCTTTCAGTTTTCTTTTTTTTTCCTTTCTTTTTTTAGTTTTTCTTTCTTCTTTTTGTTTTCGTCTTTCTCTGTAGTTTTTCTTTCTTTTTTTCTTCTTGTTTTAAATTTCTTTCTTTCATTTTTTATTTTATTAGTTTTATTTTTTTCTTCTTGTTTTTCTTTCTAATTTTCCTTTCTTTTTAGTGGTTTCCTTCTTTAGTTTTCTTCTGTTCAGTTTTCCTTTTAGTTCTTTCTTTTTCAGTTTTCTTTTTAGCTTTTTCTTTTTAAAAAAAACTTTTTAGTTTTTTTTTTAAATAAATGTGTAACATTTCCTTTTAGTTTTTCTGTTTACTTTTCTTTTAGTTTTTTCTTTTTACTTTTCTTTTTAGTTTTTTCTTTTTCTTTTTCTTTTTAGTTTTTTCTTTTTACTTTTCTTTTTAGTTTTTTCTTTTTACTTTTCTTTTTAGTTTTCTTTCTTTTTACTTTTCTTTTATTTTTCTTTCTTTGCTTTCTTCCTTTTTTTTCGTCTTTCTTTCGTTCTTCTTTTTCCCGTCGTAGTTTATGTGTTTATAAAAATCAAACTATCAAATTTACCAACACGGAAAAACTTTGCAGACCGTGATTAGACTAGCAGACCAAATAACAAGAAAACCGACTAGTCCCTAAAATAAATAACAAATAAAACCCCGAGTGATATTCTATTCATGCGCACATAGTTTGATTTATAACTTTGATAAGTTTTGTTCCTGCATTTTACATCTGCATAAATATCAATTTAGAAAAATTAAAAAATTATAGATCAAACCAAACGTTTGAAATCGGACATTCACGAAGAAATTTGAATACATGGGCAAATCAGATGAGTGTTGAGTCCAAATGACGTAAATATAACCCCAGACCCGAAGATTCTCCCGCAACGGCGTAACCAAAATCTAGGTGCCCAAAGTATTATAATGGGCACATACTTCATTAACATAGTTTTGGGCACCATATTTGGTTTACTATCGATCGTATTTGGAAAGTCCTTATGCATATTTATGAGACCCGCGAGTATTTTACGTTCGTCTCACTTAGTGAGTTAACACAACAACAACTGATGCCCAGGCTATCTCACGGACTCAAAAATCTCTTTTCCTAAGCAAAATTACAGTGTCATCGGGGAGACTTTTTTGTGCATCAGGGATGCAGGAATCTTTTAAGAAGCACAGACCATAAGCTGGAATATTAAACCAAGAGGATAATCGCGTGTATTATGAATATCCCCAAGCGCGTAACCGTTTTCTCTCAAACAGCAGCGCGGCCGTGGTTTGCTCTTTGTCTGCTTAATCACGCGCGTGTCCATCACTGTTGAGTGCGCCAGCACACGCATATAAAAATCTCTGCGTCACGCGATATGTTACCACAGTGTTGCACTTTCCCCAGTGTTCCTTTTCTGATTGGCCGATTTTTTCTTTTCTGTCTGCAATAATTATGCAAAAACCAATCTAAATTGAAGAAACTAGGCTTCTAAAAAGATTCCTGCTCCTAATGCCCAAAAATGTCTCCCATTACCCCTGTTTACTTTTGCTTAGGAAAAGAGATAATTTGAGTCGGGATAGCATGTGGCAACAGTTGTTTTTTGTTGTTGTCACTCACTAAGTGTGACGACCGTAAAATACCGCGTGGCTCATAATATGAATAAGGACTTTCCAAATTCGACGATACGTAAACCAATAGGTGGTGCCAAAACATGTTATGAGTGTATTCTCATTATAATACTTTTGGGACCTAGATGTTGGGTAGCCGTTTCGGGAGAATCTCGGGTCTGGTTATAATTTACGACGTCATTGGGCTATTCCATAATACACGCGATTCTTTCCTCTTGTTTAATATTCCGCTCTATGGTGAGTCCCAGATCTATATTATCTGCCAGGATTGTTTTCACTTCAACTTTCTTTCTTTTCTTTTTTTTAATTTATATTTTTACTTTACCATTCTTTCTTTTCTTTGCTTCTTTTACTCATTTCGGGTTTTTTCATTCCCTTAATTTCTTTCTTCTTTCCTCTCTCTCTCTTTGGTTTTCTTTTTAAAATATTATACGGTGGGCAAAAATCTAAAAAAAGAGAATAAAGAATAATTTTTTTTTTAAAGTTCTGTTAGTTTTCTGTTCAGAAGGGGAAAACGGAAAAGGAAATGGGGGTCCATAATTCTGTTAGCAATACCTATTAGTTTGTATTATATTGCTTTTTGTTTCAGCATTTGTTTATTGATTTTTACCTTACCCTTATTCAAGGTAACTATTTTCACAATTTTTGATTTTCAATTTCGACGCGATTTAAAACGACTAATTTGTTTTTCTTTTTTCGAGTTGTATTTCTTTGTTGATTCTTATCTTTGTCTGCTACGGCCTATTTTTGAAATGCATATCTTTAAAAGACGTGTAAATATCAAGAAGCAGTAAGACCAAATAAACGGGGAAAGAAAATGCGATAAAAAACATAAAGAAAATCACAAAACATGCGTTAAAAAGTGTGTATTTGCTCAACGGCACCAGCGATTACAATTTGCGGAGCGCCGTACTTTTTTAGGGCGCATGAAAATCCGCCCTTCAGCCATTTTTGTTTTTTCAACTGGGCTTCAAAAAATATTCCACGCGCGCGGGGACTACCGGCCCCTGATCGAGCTATATTGCATTGGAGCCTTTAATATTTCTATATAGGCCATGTGTATTCCCTTGATCTCTCTCTCGCTACTCGAGCAATTAAGAAAGGTGAATGATAGAAAAAGGTATTGCACTTTTTAGAAGAGGTCCGGGAGTAGAGGTCAGTTCGACGACTCCGACCGACGTCCTCCATCTTGTGTGTTACTGCGGTCCGGTAAGTACGTATTCCTGTTTTCTAAATTGAAAAAAAATGGAAAAACCAGTGTTTTAAATTCTCAAGACTGGAATCATACCGAAATTCATTGTGGGAAAATGGATGGTCCCGTAGAGATTGCGTGTCTACAACTTTCCGTGTTTGAAAAACGTTCATTCTCGCTAGGTTCTATGGTTCAGACCCAGTTACGACTATTTAAACAACACTAGTAAAACTGACCCTCTGATGCCAACACTTCCATAGAACCCCTCCGTTATCCGGAGTATATTTGAGATTTAGTTTCACTTTCACACATTCGCTATGACGGACCTGATACGTTAATCTCTCGCGCAGTACCACTTTAGATAATGTCCTTCGCGTCTGTGAAACAGACTACACCCTTTCCTGACCGCCGTATTTGTGTGTAATATTGGCACGCGGGCATGTATACACACCGAAAGGAAAGCGGACGCTATCGCCACATAAAGAGCTAATTGATTTTCTATTTTTATTTATGGTTTACATTCATGTACATAAGCATACGTTCCTTATGCTTATGTACATACATGTACATAAGCATAAGGAACGTATTTGCGTTGGTATTTTTTTAGAATATTCCAGTAATAACAATTGTGATACGCTGAATTGTAACTTGAAATTTACCACATCAGAGCCATTTCCTACACCGACAATGTCACCAATTACATCGGCAAAATCTTCCACTTCTTCTTCGGTAATCGTCCCACCTCGGATATCAATATCATCCGTTGTTTCTACCAAAATATTGGCGACTGTTTCAACGTTTTCTTCTGTGACATTAACCTGAAATCACAGAATAATAAACTGTGGTGTAATACAGTTCGTTTTAATCCAAGGATTCTCGATAGGCGACCCGCGGTCCAAATCCGGCCCGCCAACCATTGATTTTTGGCCCTCGAAATTTGGCCGTTTTAAATTCAACTCAATCTAATAACGCACATCACTGTATGCCTATAATGAATCCATTATATTGTAGTGGATAGGGTGAAGATCAGAGGACCTGTCAAACTTTGCAAATTTCACATATTCCTGTGTAAACCAGGTGATTAAGCTATTCTCTATAAAAAAGAGCAGTCCTTGATATCCATACCATGAACAAGGATTATTAAATATATATTTTTTTTAAATTTTCCATTATGTATGATTCACCACCAACAAAGACAAATACCTGTGATAGGTCTTCCAAATCAACGCATGTTTCGTTTGTTGGTACCAAAGATGAATTTGCTCCAGCGCAAGCTGCGAATAAAAAAAGCAATCAACTCTATTGACTAACAAATGCAGACAGTTTATATTAGACAGTAATATGAATGTTGAAGATGTTGAAAACGCAAGTTAATTAATTTTTGGTTGTTTTGAAATTTGAATATAGTTCACAATCCATAAGTGGGTGTTGTCTCAGCCAATTTAGATAACAGTGCATGATAGTGTGGGTTGGTATGTCAATGAAACAGTTTCCGTAGGATTTTGGTGCTAAAGTTGATTTTCTTGCTGTTTTTCATTCAATAGGGACCAGACAGTCAGAAAATGATGGGGTGCAAATTTTCGCACTGCTTCCCCCTTCCTCAAGGGGGGAAATGTTACTACAGGGAAAAATTTAAAATCGAGTCAAATTGTGTTTTAATGTACATTAACATGTTCGTCTCCTTATAAGGATTAGAAAAAAGTATATAGTGTATAGTATATATCCTAACGATTAAAATGTATAGTTTGCCCTCACTGTGGGTTATAATTTCATAGTGATAGGGCAATAAAGGTACAAGGTCATCCTGGGGTAACATTTTCCGAATGACCCGATTCTTTTCAGAATAGTCCCAAATTCTTCATATAGTCTCAAATAATCAGAAAATATAATACTTTCACTCATTTCATCATTTGGTCATGTAATTAGAGGTCAAAAATAACAATGGTGTACATATCCTATGGGGTCATTGGCTACTTGCCATCTAATGTGCTTACTCAAAAATGTCAAATGCAGAGCAGATATGCATTTTCTGTTATAAGATATGACCAAAATTTGTCAAAATTGGAGCACTCTGAAAGATTTACCCCATGACGTTGAACCGTTATGAGCCTATAATCCTGAAACTAATGACCGTAGATATAGCAAACAATACCTTTTTAATCCTCATGACCAGATGAATAAGTTGGTGTAGGTTTAAAAAACAATTAGACCTGTTTTACTTTTGACCCCTGTACAAAACTTCCCCCCAATTTTTTTCCATTTTCCCCATTGTTGATTTTCTAGACTTTGACACATTATTCTGTGACAATTTAGAAGTATGATAACACAAAACTTGTTACTATTGCCATTTTTAGGTCAAAAAAATTCTTGCCCTAAACGTTGTGATGTACTATTTATTTGGTGTTTATTTGCTACTCGTTCAAAGATCCCATTTTTGTCCGGTTCGCAATGATCAAATTGTCAAAATGAGTTAATGTCGATGGGCTACTCGGTGGCAATTATCTCATTAAGCTATAAGAAATCGTGTTTGTGTCCTTGGGCAAGATACTTAGTCTCAATTGTCTCGTCGACCCAAGCGACAATTTGGGAGCTGTTATGGGTGATATCCAATCAAATGGCTGATAGAGTGTGCGCTTAGGCAGCTGTCACCTAGATGAAGCAAAATGATTGTGACGATTTCCTGATGGCAGCGTAATAATAATTGGCAATCGCGCCGTGAGCGCACCCTAAGTAATCTTTAATTATTAAAGATAACTAGTATTACATGTTAATTATCTTCTTCTACTTCCTATATCGGGTCCCACGTCGTAAATAAATGAACAACAAATAATTCAGTATAAAATATCTAAAATGTTAACTTACGTAGGACACGCAGGGAAATCTGATCGAAACTGTCCAAATTAGTATGCGAAGGACCCATAAACACACACCAGTAATACCCAACGTCGTCGTAATTCAAGTTCTTTATCTGCATGAAAGACAATGTAAATACGTAATTATTGTTTAGCTAAATTCATAAAAGCATATTTCCGTTATACAGGTGAGAGAAATAAAAGTGATAAAATACCGGATTCGCTTGTAATTTTGACTATTCTTAAGAAGATCAACAATAACAACAAAGGACAATATTAGGTACAGGGAGCGCTCGTGCATTGATTTTTTCCAATGCACTCGAAGCTTAAATATTCAACCTTTAACCTCCTATTCTAAAATACTCTACTAGTAATGCTTTGTATTATACAAATTCCAAAGTAATTCCAGAGGCAATTTTAACTTAATACTCACTAAAATAGGTAAAAGTACTACTTTAGCACAATTATTTGATGTTTGTTAGTATGACGCATTATAACAAGTCTCAGAGTGCAATTGTTCGAAATCAGCGTTACCATAGAATTCCAATCAATCCAATTTATTCTCTTACCTCAAATGCTCCTCCAAGTTTACCTGATGTTACTAAAGCGAAAGCATACTTCTCCTCAGGATTTGCTGGACCAAAATACACAGTGTCCATGCCTTCTGTTCTTTCTGCTATCTTTTCAGCTGTTTCCAATGTTCCATTCCCAACTTGCTTGTAAACCTGGTGAAAAATTATAAAATAAATATGTCTACTTCTCTCAAGGTATCCATACACTACTAAAAATGAGATCTGCCTGTCTGTCTGTCTGTGAGTCTGCCCGGTTATGCGTTTCGTTTTTGCTTTGACATACGGGGCTGATATTTGGCACGAAGGTAGGGGAGGAGAGTCTGACCTTTGTTTGCAGGGTTTCGAAGTGACCCAAAAGGTCAAAGGTCATCTAGATGTCAACTTGCGTAGAAATGCCCTATGACCAGCAAATTAGGTCAAAAGGACTGCTGACCTGAGCACAAAACAAATCTGAGGTCAAAGGTCACACACAAAGGTCAAAGGTCACACACGGGCGGTGCACTAGTATATTTAATTTCTTAAGACCTATCAAACTTTTATATTTTGCATGATTTGGACATTTTACAAATGATGATACTTTTGTAATACATTGTTTTTACTGTTACTCGTTAAATTAATACCAATAATGAAGTTCATCTGACTGCTGTTCAGAGGTGATATACATTTAAAATTTGATGTTGATGTCAATGCACTATACCCCCAATTCCGAAAGGCCCCTAAAAAGAGCTAAAAAGGCCAAACAATTAGGTGTTTTGAGCTTTTTTGCCCCCAAAATGGTTAAAAAGTCCACTTTTGCCAACCCTTTGAGGGGCGAATATGGGGGAAAGTCCCCTTTTAAACCCCTCCCCCTTAAAATCACGGGCCTGGCTACTCAGAATCAAATTTGAATACCTTTTTCCATTTCATTTTTACCTCTATAATAGCATGTATGTAAACATGGTAAATGTATTTTCATAAATGTTTGTCCCGTGCTATAAATGTAACTGTAACCAAAGAAGTAAACACGACATCTGTGTATTCCTGATCTTGATACTTGGGCTTACTCTAAAAAGCCACACTTGAGCAGAACTTGAGCAGAAACTTGAGCATCACTCCGAATCAGCGGCGGCGGAACATTTCAAAGCGAAGGGACCAAATGGCTTCTGGGGCCCATTGGTTTGGAATTATTTCGAAATATTGGACAACCCCCTTCCAACAATGGATGGGGTCAATGGCCCTCATGGATCTCCCGGTTCCGCTGCCGCTGGTTAATTGCTCACTCCAACTGCAGATGACTTTGCAGTGCAGTTGAAGGCTTTAATATTGGCTAATGAGGTTATGTGTTCAGGCAATTCGGTCCATTCCCTTGGGGAAAAGAATGCAGATGAGATTGCGAATTGTGGCTTAACAATCTGTTTTGGTTTGCAAATTCTTTATTATTTGAGTTTTTATAGTTTATTTATTTTTTTTATTTTTTTTTCCAAGCAAAGCCTTTAATATGATTCAATCACAAAGCATATAAAACCACTCTTATGTATATATAAAAAATTTCTATACATATTCACATAACTATATACTTATAGATCAATAATTAATCCACACATAATATACATACATTATAGTTTCCAAAGTCCCCATGTTTTATCAAAAATACATCTTTTCATATTACTTACAGCTAAGTATTTTACTATATTCATGTATCTCTTTAATTCTATATTGAATGATATATAGTCTGGATTGCAATTTTGTACTCTGGACCTGTATATTGAAATTTTGCAAGTAAAAGAATCACGTTAACAACATTATCACCCTCAAGGCCAAATAGTATATTAGAACTGGACAAAACGCACCTTGACTATGACATTATTTTGATGGAAAAGGTTTTCCAGCTTTTCCAGAAGGGCTTTACATATTTACAATGACAGAACATGTGTTCAATACTTTCTATATTTTCACAACAGAAGGAACATAATTCATGTTGTTTTATATTCAACTTATATAGTAGTTTGTTTGTTGCTAAAATATTGTTTATAATTCTGTATTGAAACCATTGCAGTTTTGTATCTTTTGTTATCTTAAAGGGTTTGCTGCAAATTTGGTACCCCACCCTTTTTTAACACCCGGGAATTGATATTCCTAATTTCCTTTCCCATTTACTACTGCTTGATATTGTTTGCTTTTCATTTCTTAACAGTGCATTATAGAACACCCTGCAGCCCTTTTTAGACTTAAATAGAATTTCCCGAACACTAGGTTGGAATGGTGAAGTTAACTTTTCTTGGTGACCAATACATTTCCAGGCCTTGTGATACACTGTATTACACCTTGATATTCAACAAAATTTGTGTTCAGCCCGTATACAAATGTAAAACTCATGCATTGTTATAAGATTACCATTTTAAGTAATAAAATCATTGATAACCATGAAGACTGTGGTCTCCGCCAGTGTGGTAATTTATCGTTTTGTTTCCAAAAGGATTTATCATTCCACGTCAAAGGTAAATTCGTGCAACAGTGTTCAAATCGATATTGGGTTCACTCATATTGAGATGTATTATTTTTGCCCATGCATACAATACGTCATACCAAAATTTGTTTTTTATATGCCTTACCAATAAGGACCAAATTGTAAATATCATTATTTGTTAATGAGAAATTTTATGAAATAATTAACCCATTTTTGATTCCCTATCTACTCTTTTCGTAGCAGGACCTTTTAGGGGGGGCAGCATTTAATTGTGTCTCGATGTGGGGGAATCTCACGCCCCCAAATTCATAATCTCATATCATTTGAGAGCGTTTAATTTTGTCTGGCGTTACCATCCCAAACGAATTGAAAAATAATGTGGTTTTACTTTTTTATGTAATCATCGGAAGGAGGTGGGAGCATTTGACCCCAATATAATTTAGTTTGGCTAACATTAAAGATTTACCACTGGAACTCTTGCCAATAACTGTCACCCCCCCGCGAACGCTTAGACAATGTCTTGACCTTGCTGTGAATTGAAAGCTAAAATCTTGATAATTTAATCCATCATTTAGTTAAAATTGTGGGAAAAAGTAACCCCCAACATATCAAATTTTCCATCCAATTTCCAATCTAAAATTTTAAATTAGGACATAGAGCATAAGGTCATTGTTGTTTTTGTTGCAACCTATCCACACCCGGCAGAGTCTTTTGAAGATGTTAATTTTCAAACACCAATTTTGTGAAATAAATAAGTGTCTTCATGGTCTCCTCTAAGGATTTCCGAGGAGCCGTCAAGTATAAGATTAGTATCATCGGCCTATGTGAGTGTTAATTAAATTCCACATCATCTATAAACAATACCTTTATATTTTATTATTTCTATCATCGTGGACCAGAATTCAGCACAAAGCACAAATAAAAATGGGGACAGGGGGTCACCCTGCCTGCATCCTTGCGTCAATTATCAGACACCTTTTGGGATATGTCCATTTACAACCACTGATGTACCATGTCGCTTTATAGAATATTTTAAACCATTTTACAATATCTGCGACCCAAAATTAAACAACTTTAACGTTTTTTTATAATGAAAGAATGAGATACGTGTCAAACGCCTTTTCCAAAAGTCTATATTAAAAGCAACATACCATTTAAAGCACTTGAGAATCAGAAAATTGATAACAAAATCTCATATATGAACGTGTGTTTTCTCCTATATACCTCCCGGGGACAAAAACCGTTTGATTCTTCATTTATTTAATATAAGGAGAACGCTCTTGAGCGGTTCGCAATTGATGCAGAGGCAAGTTTATATGAGACGTTTAATAATGAAATTGGACGCCAATTGCCTATGATTTCCCTGGGTTTGTTCCCTTTTAGCAAAATAATTATGTTGCAAATTTAGATGTTGTAACATTTTTGCGGTATCAAAGCGGACGTTAATTGACCGCACAAAAGGAAGAATGATAAATCAGACCAAAAACATTTATAAATTCTACAGTAAAACCGTTGGGACCAGGGGTTTTACCATTGTTATGTTTTTTAATTGCTATCGTTAGTTAATCAATTGTGATTTTGCCAGCAATTGTTTCCATTTGTTTATCTGTTAACTGTTATCTGGGAAGTTATCAGTATATTCATGTAGCACTATCTAACATTTTCATTTTTAAATAGTAACATTTCTTATAAAATTTACCACCGTTTATCTCATCACGGGTATGTTATTGTATCGTCGTTTCTTCTTATTTGACCATTGCTTATTAACAAGTTTCTCTGTTCTAATTCAAAAAGTAGTTGGTAGGTTTCTCCCCTTCTTCAATCCATTTCGCTTTAGAACGAAAGGAGTGCCACTAAGTTGTTTAGTTCTTAGATTTCGAAACTCGTTGGTATTTCATTAAAGAGACAATGTATTTTTATGGTCTTCATCATTGCTTGTATTATCCAGTGCGTTAGCTCTCTTCTATATTCTGATTCGTTTTGTAATGTTTTCCCTTTTCTGCTGATCTTTTGCATTTTGCACGCATATGAAATTGTTTCACCCCTCATTTCCATTAGTACCATTCGAAAAGAGTTGGTCACAATTTTACTAATTGTAGATCATTTGGATGAATCGTATTTATGACTCTCCTAATGTAATATCGAGTCGTAACAGCATATAAATTGTTTAACATTGTTAAGACATGTGCGGGAAAATATTAAATTAAATTAAGGTCCTCCAAAAGTGAATTTGGTTAAATCCCAAGATCCTTTTCCCGGTTTTATTTTCGTATGTTTAAAGCCCGTGACAACCAATGAATGATCTGCTGATCATAAACCTGCGGTTTTATTTGCATTTTTCAATCTGCTAAGAAGTTCGGAAGGAGATATCAGAAAGAAATCTAGTCTGCTTGTGAAATGGATTTTGTGCGACGCCATGTGTATCCTAAAGTGTTCGGATTTAAAGTACCCAAGGATCGATAAGGTTCAAATCATTCATGAGATGGTTTCGGACAGCGATTCTTGCGTTTGGATTGTTAACGTTAACATAGTTATAAGTATCTCTGACAGGGACTTGTACAAGATTCCAATCAACCACATAAAATACAGGAAAAAGGGTGATATATTGTTCTATAACTCTTTTAAATGGACATAAAGTCAGGATCATCCCTGTTTGGTCCATATAAACTTAAGTAATATTCCCATTTCATCAATTTTTAAGGAGACAAAGCTCCAGCCAGTCAATTTAGGTCACGTTGTACATTGGAAGCTTGAAATTCAAAATTATTATTAAACAGAATAGCAACACCTCTAGAATTCGTAGTTATAGCCTGCATAGAAAGCTATTCATTACCCCCATTCAGCCCTAATCAATTTTTTCCCATTTGAGTCCCAATGAATATCTTGTATGCAATAAATCGATACTCTTTTCTCTTAGTTTCTCTAGTTTATTTAGTAATCGATATCAGTCAATGTTATAGTTAGAATAATCCACAGGGTACAATTAACAAGGACGCTTTAGTTAAACAGTAAAGTAGTGTACTTTTTTACAACAGAATTCAACATACCTCAACTTTATTATACTCGCCAATGGGTTGGCGGGAACACGTGCGCCGATGTCGCAGGAGTAGTAACCGACGTTTGACGAGGAATCAGTAATGCGTTATGAACACGCATTTATTTAAACGAAGAAATATAATCAATCTTAATAAAATTCATTAGACGAAAAGGCAAAGCTAACACTAAAAAAATAAAGCCTGTAAATAACGTCTTTGATGACTCTTTAAAACACTACCGATTAGCATTTTTCATCAAAAAGCGGATGATACTTTTTTACAGGACCGATACGCAGGATTTAGGGCACCATTGGGAGATGCAGAGACTCCGAAAACAATGACCTTTTTGGTGTTTATAAAAGTGGACCACAACCCCCCTCTAAAATGGTCCTATTGTGGACTTTTGAACATATCATCACAAAAAGTGGACATTCTTAGCAAAATTTCTCAAAATTTTGGTCCATTTTATTGCAAGTTCACCAAAAGGTTTATTTTGGCCCCCGCAACCACCCGCTTACGAGCCTGCTTGCTTACAACCATTGTACAATTAGCTAATTTATGCCCATCCACATGCACAATGGGTTGGTGGACAAGAAAATGCTCAAACCTAAACGGATCCGTGTTGTTCTGGGTCGCATAAATTACAAACCATTAAGAGCTTTTTACTTGTAAATACACTGGAAGTTTATAAACCAAGTCAGCGGGGAATTGAGACTTTGTGGGATCCTTGTTTATTCCTATGATTAAGTAATAATCACGAAAATCCAAAGAATCTTTTGTCTTACCATCATTGTCTTCAATATTGAAGATGAGTCTGTATGGATCTCCTTTATTCTCATTAGGAGAAAGAGGATCTTGCAAAGTAAGCATGAAACTTTCGATGCCTTCCACAACGGCATCATCTATGATCGTCACCAGGATGGTCTGCCTGTCTACACCAGATGGAAATTGGACTGTCTTAGGCAATACGATGAAATCCACCGATTCACTTGCTGTTATTTCTTGAACGATAATTTCTGGTTTAGAAATTGTATTAATTAAAAGACGTGAATCTTCCAGCATTTGTTTCGACAATCTACCATGAATAGGTAACCAAATTGAAATTACATTTGAAGGTTAAAACTTTGGAATAAACACTATATAAACAGAAATAAAAATACAGGCAACGGGAGGTATGTTTACCTTTTAAAGTCGTAGTTAATTACAACTTACGAACATGTTTTTAACAATGAATTATTTAAAAATGATATTAAGTTTTAGACTTTCACATTGCCCTATCGCGTTTAATAGCTGTTAAAATTTAATATCAATGTTTACCTCGCATGTAACGGTTTACACGATTGGTCAAGAGGACGTCACGTGACCATGTATAAACAAGCGTTTATACTTTGCAGTCATGACGGACGCCGTATTATGGTCAGAAATCATGCAATTTGAGGATAAATGTTGATATTTTTCATGGGAGTGTTTGCAGAAATTAACGCTACGAAATCTATATTTTGTGCATTTTAACACATATTTATGCAAACAAAGATCAGTACAAAAACATTAAGTACATTGTCTTCATTTTTCACACACAATTTATTGTCAATACAAGATTATCTCGCACTTTGGTTAAACAACCCAAATAGAATCTCACCAATAGATTTCTCTTGCTCAGTCCCCACTCTCACTATTTCGATAGATCTAGGTGAACCCTTGCTGGACTCTGATAGGGTAATTATGTCCTCAGTTTCATCCCACCTGAAAAGTGCTGTAACGAGAAATTTTACATCCATATACCCGTTATTACAAAGCTTTATGAGGCGTAGTGATACCTAAAATGTTAAAGAGTAGAAAAGAAGTACATTACAAGTACTCACTCACTCATTCACAACATACATTCGTTCAAGGCTGCTCGCGTCCGAGTCGCGAAAAGCGAACGCATGAGCGCGGATACGCACGCGAGTACACGCAAACCGGGAGCGATTGACACCATATTCCATAAGAAGGAAAATTACACGTGATTCTAGAAAAAAAATCCCTGATATATTTTGGATGAGAATACATGTTTGAGAAGAGTTCAATTTTTTTTAATTAATACCTAATTAGGATCTTTCTATATAGATCTAACTTGTATATCCGAATTGTAGAAACGTAATCGTTGGTTCCAATTAAACACTCAATATTCCTTCTATAATTTTTCTAGAATCATGAGTAAATACCTAATGATATACGATATTACGAACAACCTACCGTATTGAATGAACGACTATCAGTAACATCAACTGGAACCAAAATATTTGTTAATTTGTATCTCAAAAGAGTATTAATCAAAGAATGCTTACCTTTTATGATCCGGGATTTAAACGTCCCTAATACATTACCATATTTTAAGCGTGCAGGAAGTGTGACTGGTAATTTTAAATCTTCATGTTATCCTTTGTTAAGGAAAAATCGCAGTGTCGAGAGTGATATATATCCAAGCCAGTCTCTTTCTAGCTCTTTAAAAGGAATTGAACTGTTGAAAAACAAGAAGTGGTACTTTTTTTAAAATAGGCATCCAGTCCTCAAATTCGGATGCCTCTAGGGAAATATTTTTTATTCATATGATTTGTTGTGGTATACCAAGTTCCATCTTAAACCTTATATAAATATTCCGAAAAAGCACTATCCTTTCACCTTGTTTTAAATTGTTACTTCTTTCTGTTAAGGAAATTCTTTCAAATTTACGATAATGCTCCGAGCACCGACAGCCTTTCGGTGTCATCTTAAAGCGGCAGTGGTTCATTTTCAACAAAATATGAAATTTCTTCAATTTGCTCTCAAATGATAGGACCCTGTCTAGGAACTTTGTAGAATATAGATAATGCACAAAAATATCAATCCATAAAACATACAGGAAGTTTAATATGAGAGTAAAGGTATACAGTGCTTTTTTAAAAGCCTAATTGTGGGCTTGTTGTAACTTTACTTAACAGATATGTTACTCGTCCTCATTGATAACAAATCCAGAAAGGTCACAGACCGATCACCTGGGTGCCGAGGGAATCAACTCCGGCGTGCGTTTTCTTGTGTTTAACAACTTAATCCACTGTCTTCCGTTTACCAAAAAGAGCGATGATTTAAGCTTAATCCTTTCAGGTAAGGGCTAATCCCTTACGTCCCTAGAAGAAAATGACCACCAATCTGACGATCCCGCAAAAAAGGGATGCAGCGTTATTTTTCTTGTTAGATCTCGGGGCAGTTTCCCCTAAAAACAAGCCAGGGGTCCGCTCGTGATTCTTG
Organism: Ophioderma brevispina; assembly: GCA_023653785.1. Lineage (NCBI taxonomy): Eukaryota > Metazoa > Echinodermata > Ophiuroidea > Amphilepidida > Ophiodermatidae > Ophioderma > Ophioderma brevispina. Next base: position 28,226 of record JAMKCH010008330.1, read on the forward strand.
AAAAGTGGCAAAGATGGCATTTGGGGACGTAAGCGATATATACAACCAGCACTAACATGATTATAGTAGTCTTTAGTTGTGCTGGTATGTCTTTTGTCATAAACTCTTTACCCATTTTATGCTTGGAGAAATAATTGATATGCCATATCATATAATCAAATATTGTATAGATGAAATTGGTTGTTTTTGATGAAACAACCACAGGGGCACAAACATACCATAAAATGTTTCAGGCTGCTGGTGTGTCATCTTGAAACAGCTATTGTGATAGCTTCAACGATTTTAACGGATTGGAACCGCCTACCCAAAGCAATACACTGCAATGCAACATTGCAATGCTGTACAAAAAAAGAAGAAATATTACAACAAAATCACCATGTGAATAGTTGATGATTTAAATAAACGCCATTTATTTCTTTCGCTAACAAGATAGCAGTTTAAAATTAATTTAGAAAAAGGACATACATGCAGATAAACAGAAAGCAGGAGAAAGGTACACAAAAGGGGAAATGGAGCCAGTAAGAGAAAAAAAGAGACCAAAACAGAAAAAAGATACTGAACGAGAGGCAGAGAGACTGAAAGATATGGACACAGAAAGAGATTGACTGAAAGATGGACACAGAAAGAGAAAGACTGGACCAAAACAGAGAGAGAGAGAGAGAACGAGAGATAGAGACAGACAGACAGACAGACTGAAAGATAATGGAGACAAAAGATAGAGACTGAAAGATATAGGGGCAGAGAGTAAAGGGATCGACGGAAGGATAGAGACAAAAAAGAGAGAAACTGAACGATAAGACAGATAGGCTCTAGAGTGACACTGATAGATGTAGACAGAGAGAGACAAAACGATGAAGGCAGAAGGAAAGACTGAAAGATAGAGAGACACTGAAAGAAATAAAGAGATTCTCTGTGAATGAGCGAGAGAGAGATGTACAGAAAAAAAATGAATGTATAAAAAATACAGAAAAAGGATTTTTCACATCCTGAGACCAATATCCAGGATTATAATGTATTTTTTTTAAATTTAAGTTAATCGAATTTGTTACGTAAAGAAATATGTAAGTATCAGTACCCCAAGCCACCTGTAAAACTGATACTTAGAAATTAGCAAACATTTTCCAAAATCTGAACTTTTCAGGAAATTTCCGGAAATGCCGAAACACATAACTTTGGAACTTATTAGAACTTATTTGCACCTTATTCTACTAATAACTCAATTTCGACAAAAAGTGGATTTAAGTCCTTTTGGAAATCGAGTCTAAAATAATACTACATTTACTTTTTAAGGTATTGGTTGAATTTAAAAGAGAACATTACCGTATTTGATCTGGATGACCATCACGAGAAGTTGCATTCCTCGATCATCAGGAAATAATACAAACTGTGATAAAGCAGATAAATAAATGTCCAATGAAAACGGACCTGATATTTTGAAATGTCACGCTTGCTTCCCTTTTCCAGCTAAATCAAACCTGCTTTTAAAAAGGTGGTTCACCCGATGATGGTCCATTTTTTCATATGATGTTTTCTCCCTCACACGGAAGCACATCAACAAAAAACATCTGATTACAAATTTTGAGTTCAATCAATCCAGCTGTTTGGGAAGTAGAAGAATGTGTACCAAATTGGCTTACAGGCCAGTGTATGTAGTGTGGTCGACCACATTTGAGGAAGTTTTTGTTCATAACATCAAAAGGAAACAATCTCGGGCCTTTTTCGCTGGGGTAAATGACAAAAATATGAACTTTCTTCGGATACCAAAATATAAATTTTGATGCATATGATGCAGTGCTTATCGCATTTGTAAAAACGGTTCTAACTTCTGATCCAAAATTGTTCACTTACTTGTGGACGTTTCGGCAACCACTGTTGCCTTTCTCAACACTTAGATGTGACTGCTGATCCCGACGCTAAATGGATTTTCCTAGCGACATAGTTGCCAGTTCTATCTAGCGTCGGGATCAGCAGTCACATCTAAGTGTTGAGAAAAGCAACAGTGGTTGCCGAAAACGTCCACAAGTAAGTGAAAATTTTTGGAGCAGAAGTTAGAACCGCTTTTACAAATTATATCTACCGATCCTGATGATCTATTCAATACTAGTGCTTATCGCACTAGAATTGGAATATTTTGTTTTATAATTTATCATCATAATATCAATAAAGGACCTGCAAAGTTTGTTCGCGTCTATTCCTTACCTCTCAAAATTGAACATTTTAACTAAATGGATGATTTTTTCACATATTCTGAGACCAATCTCTGTGGTTCTCACTTTATCACATTTTAAGCTAAATCGATTTATGTCAAGAAATCTGTAAGTACCAGTACCTCAAGCCACCTGTAATACCGATACTTATAGATTTCGTGGAAAATCGAAATTCGATGTAGCTTTTAATGCGAAAAAGGACGTAGCTTTTAATGCGAAAAAGGACGATTTGTTTTAAATTCAAATTTTCTCCTTTGAAAGTAAAGGAAAAAATCTGAAAGAGGCGAAATGTCGAGCTTTACCAAAATGTTGCTGTTGCTTTGGATTCCTAGCGCCATTGACTTTCTAAAAACGTATACCTTTATAGATTTTATACTTCCGGTGAAAAAAACTTTGAATCTTGGAAGGCCTATTATAGTAGATTTCAAATTAAGTGAGAGTTCTTGCATATTTCATGGGGTGATATTGATATGAGGGTTCAATCCCCGGCCATGCGGAGACAAGGCCTTTGTTGCCATTACAAAACATATTGTAACCATGCTACAAAGTTACTGCACAGGATCGTCTTTAATACTGGAAACTGGTGAATTCAGTTCTACAATGGCCTGTTAATGATATTTATTTATTTATAACATTCGGCATTTGCCAGGCAGAACCCAATATTGCTATAGCATTAAATTCAAGGGACGCCTCCAGAACAACGGGGAAAGATTTATGGGAAGAAGTCCGATTTTAGATGCAGGAGGAAACCGAAGTACTCGGAGAAAACCTGCGAGGACGAGTATGGATCGGCAACCAAATTCACATACGACACTGGCTCGACCGGGAATCGAACCCGGGCCGCATTGGTGAAAGGTGAGCGACTCGACCGCTACACCAACTCGCCCTCCCAAAAAGGCATGCCATGGTTGGCCGAGATGTCAAGGAACTCATAATCCGCTTTGCGCTAATCTCTTAATACATAGGTAGCCCATTTTGGTTGGCCAAATAAAACTTAGTTGTATTATATGTGCATTGATATAAGAATGCATTAATATTTCTCCTATGCTGTGATATCATTTAGTAGACATGAATACTTGAATCGCATTGATTAACAGACTAATTAATATATTTCCGTATTGCGTGGTAGGAATATGCTAACCACGTAATATATTCCCGTATTACGTGATGATTATACCAAGTATTAGACCCTAACTTTACATACATTAAAATATATGTGTGTAATGATCTTGTGCATCTGTGGAAGAGACTGCTTTGCCAGCCCCTCTGAAAAGCACAATCCAAAATGGCCTTTTTTGCAACACACTACTGTGCAGCTGTGTGTGATGCTGCAATGCAAAACACATTGATACAGTAATTTATTCCTTTGTTCTGAAATTCTCCTGTGTTTTAGAGAAATGGTGACTACTGCCAGGAAGTCTTTCAAAGAGGTGAGTTAAAGTTTCCCCAGTCTATACAGTGCAGTGGTTAGACATACTCTGCAGAATTCAACTACTGTGCACTGCCTAGTCTGGACTACACTGAATCACTGTGGACATGACTACGGCGGTCCGGAAAGTGTGTATTCTGTGTCACAGACTGCGAACATGGCGAAAGATATTATCTAAATTAATACTGCGCGAGAGATTAACGTTATCAGTCCGTCATAGCGAATGCATGCAAATGAAGCTAAATCAATCTGCAACTGTACTCCATCCGAAAATAACGAAGGGTGTTCTATGGGCGTCGTCATTATATTGCATCACGAAGATGCTAGTGGTTACGTTTACGGATGTTTTTGTTTTAAATATGTATCGTAATTGGGTCTGAACCTATAGAACCTAGCGAGAAAATTGAACGTTTTTGTCGGGTACTTCGGTGCTCGCAAACACGGAAAAGTGAAAGCAATCGCTACGGGCCGCATCCCTTTTCCCACAATGCCTTTCGGTATTATTCCAGTCTTGAGAATTTTCAAACGCTGGTTTCAATTTACGCCAATTTTTTTTTTCAATTTTAGAAACGGGATATACGTATTTACCGGCCCGCCGTAGGACATGACAGCCTGGTCTTTGACTGTTGTTGTTGATTTGTACTTTGTAGGCCTCCATAGATACTAAAGATATGCCTAGACTAGGCTAGGGGCCCATGGTCTAGGCCTACTGAACTTGTTTTTAATTTATTTGGACCAAAAGTGCTTGGCCATGACATTCTTTGGCTCCGGGCTCTGGCTGTGCTATTCCAGATTTAGATCTGAGTTCAGGCTTACCACTTCAATATTCATGTCTACTAAATGATAAATTCGTTATCCCCTGTGTGTTCTACGCAATACGGAAAATACCTATGGTTGGGTGTCGTATCACATTCGGCCTACGACCTCATGTGATAAATACGAAAAATAACTGCTTTATTCAGACACCAATATTTCACCACTTATCCAAAATCTGGGATCCGGGGGTCGAGACTATTTTCGATCGGGTCATGGACCTTTATTTATTAACAGTTTCATTATACTACACGTTGAGGCGGCTTTGAGGAGGAAACAACTTGAAAAATAATCTTTTGTCCCTCGTCGAGGAAATACTGTCACAAACAACCTTTCGTCCAAATCAAATCATTTTTATGAAAAGGTTCAACTTCAATTGAATCTGAAACCGTGGAAGATCCTTTTGTGTACATACACTAGAGCGAACGAAGTAAACGAACTTTGATTTGTGTTTCATTCGTGTTCATTTTAGGGCATTTCTTTGGTAACCTGGAATATTTTGTATGCTGAAGCGAATCAAATACTAAAAACGAGCTCATGCCATGGGAAGATTTTCCAAACTTACAAGTTCAAGTTATTTCTACAACAAGATCAAATAAAGGTTCCAAAATAAATAAATTATATATATATATTGGGTGCCCTTAATTTCTTCAGAACACTCTGTAATTAAAATTTTAACGCAGCGTTGGAGAGCAGTATACTATACTGTAATCATTGACTCTTGAGAATGTGGCTACAATGTTGTCATGATCCTGTTTTTTTTAGATCAACATACAATGAAATATATCAATCCATTTGGTGATATAATATAACCCCCGGCCGGCCGCACACACCATACTGTTGTGGGAGCCAAAAAGTCCTCACTGCCGAGTTGCTTTTGTCGTAAGGGAACGGGTCACTATTACGCCAACTTGAAGGGGAATGTATGATTAGAGGGGGAATTCGAAAACAAAAATTGGTGAGCGAGAAGGGGTGGGGATTTTTTTTTTTTTGCAAGGAAAGGGTGGAACTTGAACTTTTAAATAGAGAAATCTCATAAAATTACGGGAAGTCCGATTTTCCCATTTCCCCCCACCCCGCGTAAATATTGACCGCTTCATTCATGTCTCTAAAAGAATTTCACGTACATGTGACCCAGACAGCATGACCCATATTTAATTGAATTGGAAGGCGTCAAGTGCACTATGACTTTTCAAAGTGATCGAGACATTATTTGCACTGGCCTGGAATTGCCCCCGCGAAACGTGCAAAATACACCAGAAAAATAAGAAAATGAAGTCGTCATTATAGATTTAGATATGTACAGACCATTATGTAAACTGGTTGGAATTCTGAAGTTCACTAAGCACGAAGCATGATAACTTATAACAGTATTGAAGTTATAAATGCCTATACAATTTTCTATATATCTCAAGCAATACTGTTGATAAATAAATGAACAAATAAGGTGTCTGGACCTATGTTTCGAAGGTCAACGAACAAGATGGAACCATTTTGAAAATTACCAGATGTCCCCATGATGTGATAATATCATAACACACAAATGATGAGCTATTTAGATGGATAAAATGGAAAATGTTTTATAGTAGATTTCAAAATGAGCCTTAAAATGAGACCTCATTAAAAGTGTTTGGTCTGTCCATGCACCGTGAGAGGTAAGAGGATTTCTTTTAATGGCCACAGGTAAAATAAGTTTATCATATTATAATATTCCTTATCACAACATAGGAGAAATAATGCATTCTAATATCAATACACACATAACGCAACAAAGTTTTATTTGGCCATAAAACCTTGTAAAAGAGATTAGTGCAAAGCGCATTATGAGTTTCTTGACATCCCGGCCAACTATGGCATTAGTCCTTAATCATTAAAGCGGCACTGGCACATTTTCAGAAAATACGAAATTTCTTCAATTTGCTCGCAAATGATAGTCTTTACCTTTGGAAGAATAGAGATATAATTTACACATTAAAATAACATACCCAAAAGCAGTGAGGGACTTTAATAAGAGACTAAAGTCATCCAGGTAATTTGTAGGCTAACTTTAATAACGTTTGCCGTGAATTCAATCAACAAATGTGTCTATTACAGGAATATTATAGACTCGTTCTCATTGATATTAAAACCACAAAGGTCACAGACCGGTCAAAC
>JAMKCH010008331.1:0-30821 GCA_023653785.1 Ophioderma brevispina
CCATATCATTCTTTGCTCTATCTCTCTTTTATTTACCTGCCAATTTATTTGATGACTTTCTCCAAGAGAAAGAAATAATAACTAAATAAAATGTTGCGTGTCTTCTTCCGAATGACCCAGGTGTTCTTGCAGAATGAGAAAAGAATAACGACCTAATAAAAAAACAAAATAGTTTATGTTTCAGCTTCCCTCGCGCATAGCTTTTATAAATTAGATTTAGTCATAGATCTATGCAGCGGCGGCGATTTTCACCTTTTTTTTGACATTTTAAGGATTATTTTTTTTCTAGTAGGCGATTACTTGTATTTTCTTGCCACAAAGTGTATCTCAAAATTTGGGAACCAATCCAACCATAGAAATAAAAAAGACAAAAATGGAAAACTAATGGACACGTTCTAGGGCCTTATAGTGTTTTTTCATTGTGTGGAGTTTGTTTTATCACTGTTTATGCCTTGAAAACAGAATAGGATTACATTGTACTTGGCATATTTCGTTAAGAGACATACAGATAATAACATACATCATTTATTCGACCTAAAAAAACGGAGATTGTAATGGGCTCAATTAATAGTCGCGCATCGCCTATAATTCTTGATTAAATTCTTGCAGAGCGAGTTTGGTTGCCGGAAGAATGGCCTAGGGCTACATATCGCCTTGTGGTAAAATGTATTATAACTATATTTGTAGTGTTTTTGTTTCTTCTTCAAAGCAGTCCAAATTTGTAGTTTTTACAAGTAGGAGAAATCTGACATTTAACGAGATGTCCACAAATAAAAACTGCTCAAATTAAGATTTTTCTAACGTTAATATTATTTTTTTCACGTAAAATAAAAATTCAAATTTAGTAAGCTGCACGAGCAAGCTACCATCGATTCACTCAATTATTCTGTTTTGTATGAAAATAGTAACTCCCACACAGTCTTTGCCAGTGGTTTGAGCGATACCATGCACTTCAAAGCAATACTTTGTGATTCTACAATACAGTGCAAGTCTAGTTCTTTGGAACAGAGTAGGGTAAAATTATTTTAAACAATTCATTTTTAATCTGGGGCGTTGTTGGTGACTAAATAACCCAGCATATTGTTTTTCATAAAGAGAACAAAGCTACTTATTTTGACAGTCGAATTGCCCAGACCAAATAACCTCATCCCAGGCTTGCGCTTTCTTGGAAATAGTGTTGTATTTGTAGATGTCCTAAGGATGGGGGCGTACGGGCTCCGAACACATCAAGGGGCTATATGACCGTTATACCGGGGGCTAACGACCCTGGGTTAGGTAGCCGCGTTAGGCTACCGAAAACACTTGCTTATGTTCGTAAAAGATAATGAAACTGAACAAACTCGCACTTATCTTTGATTTTCCCTTGAAAATGAATTTAGAATCATACTACTTTTTTTATGCAGGGAGCACTATGGAAAAGGAGTCAAGAGGTTGGCGTCGATGACGATAACAGGTCTAACTGGAAAGCTTGGCTGTGATAGAATGAATATTGATGAAATCATCCGTAACCAGTGGTGTCGCACATTGATACGACTTGGCGGAAAATATTACCTACTGCACCCCACCCCCCCCCACCTACCTTGCCGTAATTGTAAACTAACGGGGAACCCTAGGTGACGTAATTAGGAAATACTACTACAAAAACTTCCACCGGTCTTTTCAGAAAATAATTACGTCGTGAATTTTTCTGAGACGTATATGCGATATATGATACAACCAAGGCGAGGAAAACACGGTTTTTGTCATAAACAAGTTTAAAGCATAACTTTCTGCTTCGTAATTTGCCATGCTTTGAAACAGTTATGGAATGTGTCGCGGTATTCATTAACTGCCTTGCAGTGTCTGTGCAAGGACCCGGGCCTGTAATATGGTAAGTAGGTATTTGTAACTTGCGCATGGACAAGGGGGGGGGGTCGCTTTTTGCACATGTAATGGAGTGTTTGTTCGATAATAACTTAAAATCTCATATGCAGATTGTTACACCGGGTTTACACTGACTTTTTTTAATGAAAGTTTTGTACAACGAATCCCAACCCACACTAACGAAAATAAGGCGTATAAAACTGCAATTGACAGAACGGTCCCGTAGTAACAGCTAGGCCAACTCGGCTTTGCTAAAGACTGCTATCCACGTGGCGAGTTGGTGGTGCATTTTCAAGGTGGAATAAGGTTACATCCATGCCATCCCACGCTACGGTTTGAAATTGAGGAACATATAGCTGCATGTACAATATTCCACGTTGTCGGTATGGTCACACGTCCATTGGCAACATATCGGGAAATGTGGCATCTATTTGTAACGTAAAAAAAATGAAATGATGGCAAATATTTAACAAAAATTTCAGTGTCCATACACGAATGTTTATCAATTCGTGTTTGCTTGTTTCAGTTGTGATGCGACCTCAAGGGGGTCACGTGTGTTCTTTGAACTTGGGCAAAATTGGTGGACCAATTGACCACGCTGATGATATAAGCAACATGTATAAATGCAAATTTGAAACAGCCATTGCCTCAGTTAGGGATGTACCATAAGCTACCAAACAAGAACGAAAATTTGTTACATCTTGCAAAAAATATTCTAGAAACACAAACAAGATGTTAAAAGCAATTAAAATAATTTAATAATAGTAACAATAATAACTTCATGCAAGAAAAAAGGGATCCTAAATAAACATTATTTCGAATTCACCCATTTTCCATCTATTTATTATTATTATCACTTAAACTGATTAAATACAACCCCTTTAAATTAAAATGGTATATTCTTCACTTTCGTGGCCCCGACCTTTATAAACTCGAGGATGTTAGAGGTGGGGGGAATCATGCCCGGGAACATGGCGTTGTCAGCATGCCACAGCCTGAGGCCGAACATACATAAAATAAAAAGATAAATCGCCACAAATTCCCCCTTCGAATAAATGAACACAAAAAACCTACAAAACAATTAATAAAATTTAAGTTTTTTATTTTTTTCTACAAATATAAATAAATCTATTAATAAATAACAACTACATTAAACAAAAAACATAGGCACAATCCGAAATAAAACAATATTGACCAGAGATATCGCACATGCGCATGGACAAGGGGAGTGGGAACCTCCCTAAACAAAACTTGAGCGCCCACATAAATATTCAGTTTACAAACGCTGCGGCAACTTCATACAGACGATGCGGCCCGTACATCGTTGAACGAATGGATTTGTACGTATACGTTAATATAATCACAGTACACAGTGCAATCAGGGACTGATTCTTTGCTCGTGTGTTATTCGAAAGTATATTTTATCTAGGGTTCGCTATTAAAAAAAATCCGCGCTTTCGACGGCCGCGTTCGCTACTATAACAAACACATAGTGAGTATTGAATATGATATCTTGGGGACGGGGTTACACATGCGACAAACAACAAAAACAAACGGGAAAATAAACACACTTCTAGGCGATTTTGCTTACGAAATTCATTCAGCATGAAAGAGCACATCCCTAACTTTCACACGACCAATTGTGAACAAACTCTTGCTCAATCGAGGGCAAGGAGCTACGCCAGACTTTTCGCCCGCTCTGCCGAATCGGGACGATTAGATTAGCTTCACTCATGAAGCTAAAAAATTGAAAGTCGTAATTTGAAAAAAAAAGTAAGAAACTGGTTCGTTTCACTACACAGAGTCCCGAATGTTGTTGATAAACACGCTTTACACAAATGACCGAGTCATTTTAACAGTTCTCTGCTATGGGAATCATTACGCAATTACACTTCATCAAATTGGTGAAATATAGAAGTGTTAACATCAGAAAAGGCACGTGAAATTTGCAAATGGTTAAAAGCCACAGATTTATTTTATTTTTCAATTTTTTAAAAATGATTGTTAATTAATAGAGAATTATTTTTTATTCTGCGTGAGTGTGATGAAACAGCCATTTCGTTAGAGCCATTGATTAACGATGTTCACTGGTCTGTGGGAGTATCCCGATATGCCTTGGAAATACCCTCGCCAAACCTGTAATGTGCGACGTGCTATTCGTGTGTTGGTAACGGAACATGTTGAATTCGGGATATGTGCAATCATGACAAACTGGATTAGTCTCACTTGTGTAAAAATGAGTTTGACATGACCTTATACGTCACTTATCTTATTTATACACGTGAAGTTTGACAACATCACCGGGTGGGACGAAATATTGTTTGGAAAAATAATCGAAAATTTTGCCAGTTTATGGAGATTTAAATCAACATTGGTATGTGTAATTAGTTTCATGACATGTTAACCATGCATTTGGGGCATAAAACGAATGAATATAACTGAATTTGAAAGGGCTTTAGAGCACGAAAATTTGTAAATAAGGCAAAAGTAAACACGCTTTAAACGCAATGCATTTACATGTCGTCTGTGGGAGAGGAGTAACACTCTACCACAGATGCGATCTGTGTACGTAAACCTAGCATGTTAAAAATTGCTTTGATATTAAAGTGAATTTCATCTCACCTCCAGTGGACATTTAGAGTCCTTTAAAAATCAATACTCCCGTGGGATAGGATCTAGCTACCTGCCAATGGATATTATGACATGTTGCAAACACAACTGTTTATTTAAATTGTGACCCGCCCAAATAGTCCGTAGTTTAAAAAAAAAATCTACCCCCTTTCGTCATTCAGAAAAGATATCATGTTACTATTTCTCTGCTCCAAAATAGCACCAAAAATCTTGATATCTCATATAACGACTGGCCGTGATTCTACGTGCGTCCACAAGTCCTGGCCCGAAACCCCAGCGAACACGTTTGAGTCGCGTTCAAACACTCCAAAACAATACCCATACATACTCGGAAGTTTGTCACGTGTATGACCATGGTATGACCAATGACGTGACCTTTAAACCCACTTTGCTCATGGCCGAACTAGCTAAAATTGCCAATCTGTGGTGATCGCAAAAAATACGTCAAAAACATTATTTTTATGGTGTACAAGCTTGAAACTGCAAATATGGAAGACAAGGTATGTGAGATCTTCGTAGTGGACATTTTCAACCTGCTTGGTGTTGTAAATCGAGGAGGAAATATTGGTTTTATTATCCGTTCATTATTCCGCAATAGCTCCGTTCTGAAAACTAAGGGCCGTCAATGTTACCGTTTAGTTTTGCTGCGCCTATACCCTTTTTGTCGTCATTCATTTTTAACATTTGGACAGGATCGTATATCATCTTTACGTTAGCTGATATACGATAAGGTCCAAATGTTAAAGATGAATTGAAAGCAAAAAAGGTTTATGGCATGTCAGAAGAACTATGTTACTGTAACAGTGTATATGTCGACACTATGGTTTTCAGTTACTGGAACTACTGCCGCGCGTGTCCACGACTAACTGAAATTTTTTGTTCGAAACACTGGAGCAATGCAACAACACGGTTTGAACATTCGACTCGGGAGTTTGCGTGCACAAAATTGGTTAAAAACATGCACTTCCAGTGCCGGTTACTTAGATACAAAGGGGAGAGGAATGTACACGGTCGCACATCCGGGTATTTGCTCAAGTTATTGCATTTACTCCCCAAATCCGGGACTGAACTTTGCATTGGAGATATGGAGAAAGTCTACTCTTTGAAAATTCTTTCAGCTTTGACGGATGGATTTAAAATTTTCTTGAAGGTGATGAGAGAATATCAAAATGCTCAACATATAAGAAGTTGGAATTGATTTGTAAAAGGAATAGGCTGCTGTTCAGATACAATTGAACTTTCCTATTCAAAACATTCATGCATTATTAATCTTTCACTCCAGTAGTCAGAGGGAGGGTTAACCCGTAAGGAATGCCTGTTTAGACAGACTGCGGACCGTGAGAATACAAGAAGAAGATCGCCCAGGTTGGTACAAGATATTGCCAGCAATTTGATAAAATATTAGAGATTTTTCGTCTGAGAGGTCCTCTTTCGCCACGGCTGAATAGCCTTTAAGCCACCAGTCCGACTGATATTGATATCAGGCGGACTGGAAGCGAGTCTAATACTGTAATATAGCCGCCCTAAGCCAGGCAAGCGTACGTAACCCGCCGCCTTGCCAATGATTTACTGCACAACTGCACACGGTTTGCCTTTCAAATCCGGATTTCTTCGTTGTTCAACCTGTACATAGAAAACAGTCAATGTCACCTAAAGCGATCACTCGGTTCATTTCGATTAAACATGTAAATCCTGCCTTTGAAACTCTAAAAAACGCAACTTTCCATGAAAGACTTCCATGAAAGACCAGTTGTTGGTGTATTCAGGGCTGTACATGTGATTCGGGGCTGGCTGTATCCTAGTAATAGCCGGGGGAGCTGCGGGTTGGACACGATCTGCTCATTTGGGCATTGGGGATTCCCACGGTAATTTTGGGAACTGCGTACGTTGCATTTACTATGGCAGTCTCGGTCCCAGGAACATTAAAAAATCATCTCTTAAACCTTTGTTCAAAAGCTCTTAGTTAAAAAAATATGGATGCAGGTAGAAACCTGAGAAGCGAGCGCTCAGATTCACTTTTATTCTGTCATATTTCCATAGCAAATGCCCGCAAGATCCCTGTTGTTGATCTGCTTGACTGCACAAGTCAATCGAGAAGGAGGAGGTCGCTATTATTGCTATTACTGTTTTTTGAAAGCATTAGGCCTATATGTGTAGGACTTACCGTGTGTGAAGTGTCAATCACTTCAATCACTCCACAGTATACCCCAAACTCAGTACTCGATCACGTTACACCCTGTCACTGACAATTACATTGTGCATATGCATATCAGCATTAACTGCAATGGTGACTTACTGCGCCTGGGCATGATCATATTAGTAGCCCCACACATGCAGTGACTCTCAGTGCATGGGCAAAAGGCACATAAATTGATTATAATAATTACATAGTCAAACACAACCCCTTGATGGCCTCATGGTGACCTCTTGACTTTGATACCTCCGTGGGAAACCATAAATTGAATTGGGATTATTTATGGCTGCAAGGGGAGGGGATTTTTCTACCAGAAATATGTCCCAGTGTGGGGAGGTATGAAAAGGCAAATATTAGCCCACATTTTGGAGAGCGACCCTCAATTTTTCAAAAAAATTGAGATTTTTACACGGTTGCATTGGTAACTGGCTAGTAAACCATACCTGGAAGGTTAAGATAAGAATGTTCTGTGTTCTCAAAAACGTAAGGGGGAATTTTGCAATTAGAATAATTATTATGGGATCCCCGAAATAATTTCACCGACTGCTGGAAACGGCCTTCCAAGTGTGAAATAGCCCACAGAAATCTATAGCGCCGAAGGCGCTAGAAGGATACTCTCCGCGCATTTATGTACGCGGTGAAGCCAGATAATTTTGTTTTTTGTTTCGAACTCGCTGTGCGACTGGAGTAAGCAAGTACGCCCTACGCACAATATGCACGCTAAAAAACGTTCAAGAAATGCTAAAATATGGTCGCGTCGGGAAACACCAAACCAACAGTGTTTGCCAGTACAAATACAGCTGCTAAAATAGCGTAGTTTAGAACCAAAACAATTCAAAACTCTGTATATTGTTATATTACACAATTGTAATTTTAAAACCTACTTTTTTTTTAATCGTGGGAATGAGGGTGAGCCCCATGGTGATGAAGGAACTGACACAGTGAAGTACCGTACGGGTGTATCCCTATTTAGTGTCTCTTAGAGTTTTATTAAGAAGCCCCAGTTCAAGCAGCCTAAATCTAAAAATCGAAGAAAATGTCATCTAATTTATATAGGCATTTCATGTTTAGGCCTTATGGTGTGGACGTTGTGAACGAAATCTGCCCCATTTTGGTGGTCGACGGGGTTTACAAACTCACGTTTTAGCTCTCACATGAAAAATTGATGGAAATATCGGGTGGAACTTTACAAAAGCAACCCAATAAGGACAAAATCGTATATGTTATCCATAGTTACTCCGTACAGATCACTGACTCTGTAAATGAAGTGTTGAGAAAGTATGCACAAGAACACATAGATTATATTTGTTCAAATTCTAAAATGTTTGGGATTTATATAGACATATGATTAAACCAGTTTTGTCCATCCTTTTAAGCACTCCAAAACCATATTTTTGACTAATCGATTGGAGATTTACTATCTTTGAAGATTGCTGTTTTCCTTTCTTTTCTCCAAATTTTTCAGTTGGAAAAAAACTCATGAGAATCTACAGACTTATCTCAATTTTAAAAGATTCTGCAAATTTCAGTAGGACCATTTGGACTCTTTTGAATGAGTCAATTAAAATAATAAATAGTGTATTAAAGGGGGATTTCGTGGATCCAGCAGCCTCATCTCCCCACTTACCTCAAAAAAAGTTGAGATTGTTACATCATATGAAGTATAGCGTGCCTAATCTTACGTGAAAACGATCTACTCTGAAAGCTAATTCTGGTTCATTCTCTATGTAAGACCTCATGAAACTAGCCTTAGCATTAAATCTTCTCTAAGAGGATCAAAGGATTACAAGGATTGTACAGTTTTTATTCCGTTAAAAGGAGTCGTACTCCAGTCTAACTCATGAATATCTGTACACCAAGGTAAGACCGAAATTATTATATGGACCTCTGAACAATAAATCAGCAAAACAGATTGTTACGGAGCCTAATTATTCTTAGGCATGGAAATCCACACTGCCCAAATCGAGCAGATCGTTGTGCTACTCCATGCCAGATATCAAGTTTAAAAAAAAATGGAAAAATATTACTTTCATTTTGGTAAAGTTTTATTGGGTCATTCCTGTTAGTGAGTGTATAGTCGTTGGTTTTTGATGAGGAAAAAATGGCAAAGATCTGATTTTGCACAGAACAGCAAAATACACAAAAATTCACTAAAATCTTCTTTGGGAAATTTTTTCATGAGCGTTTGAAAGAGGTTATGGTTTCAAGGGAAGAGATATACAGGGTAATTTTTTTTAAAGATATTGGGTTAAAATGTATACCAAACGGATTTGGCTTAAAATACTAGTAAATCGTATGCCCAGTTGCCCTATATCCCTACTTGAGAAAAAAGCGACGATATCAATCATTTGATCATCTCAACATCTTCAAACAGTTTTATCCACATTCCTGTGTTTGAGAATTTTGAGGGTTTTTTAAAAAAAAGAAATACCACACAAAATAATTAAAAACGATTAGGCGACGAAAAAAATCTGTTTTACGGGCGAGCGGACCCTTCAAGTAAGGTCGGTCGGCGCGGGCAACTTTTTTTCTTTTTTTTCTTTTCTTTAACTCTGGAGGTTAAAATTGGGCCTAAAATAGGCAAAAAAACTGTGAGAAATTAGGTGAAAAAATGAAGTTTTTACAAAAAAAAATCTTTAAAAAATAGCCAATATGTTTGGCAAAAACGACTTATGTTTACACGATTTGGCCAAACTAAAAAAAAAAAAAAAAACCCGAAAAAACGGGTCGGTAGTGACCGTAAAGCAGATTTCTTTTTTTCGTCGCCTTAATTAAAAATATTTTTCATTTTATGAAAAGACCGGTGGGCTGGAAACATCGAAAATCAGCTTTTTATTAAAGATGAGACACAACTGAGGAGACACTACTAAGATAGCTTCCAGAAAACCCCAAAACCATCTTTTAAACAGTTTAATTAGGAATTATCACCTGAATTTATACTGTGACGTACATCTTATTATCAAAGGAACCACTGATACTGATTTGTTTGCTGATGGATTATTTTGGATAATAAATGATTTGTGATCATTGGCTATGATTTCCACCAATTATTGTTTAAACTGTGTATTACTTGGACTACCCACGTCCTGCTCAGTCATCTGACTCATCTCACAAATCAATAGGAGACACATTTGACTAACAAGTGAAATTGATTGGACAAGGCTACAGCACTCCACACTACAATAGCTACTACCTGGAGCTTTATTCAGAACTTCACTTGTAAACTTTAACCTGTCTTTCCCTGGGTTCTTTCCATGGGTTCCACTAATGATGAAGTAATGGATAGCGGACAAATGGATTATTAAGCCAAAAACACAGTCAACTACTGTTGTGTAGAACCTGTTCACTTTGATTCAATTCTCTGGGAACTGACCTCCCTTTATGGCACACCAGTAGACCAAGGCCCTCCAGTATAACTGTACAGCCCAACTGATGTGACAATTACCTGCTGCCACTCACCTCATACATCTCAGAGTCAAGGGTTAAGCACAAATCTTGGGTGATACAATTCTTCAAGATATAGGTCAATTGTTGGACCATGCCCAAGACAAACCCAGTGCCCCCTACCCTACATGATGATCTACAGAAACTGACAACACTAATACATCTCAACATGATTTTGTAGCTGATCGTCCCAATTGTTTGACTCATCTCTAGATTCAACTGTAGATCAAACCACACTGATTGCCCCTCTACATCAACACCTGTCCTATCCGCACCAAAAACTTCATTTGCCCATTACAATGAGGAATTTTCTTGCCAGTGAAACTCCAACTGGCTACGGAAAGGGATGGCAAACACAAACCATAGTAGACAAGAAAGCCAGGCTGTCAGATCAGTGTCCCAAAACATTCAACTCAACATACAAACTGAAATGAGTGGTGATACTGAATTTCAACTTAGAGATGAAATCCAGAAGCCTACAAAATGCCACAAAGCCTGAAGTACAGCTGAAAGAATACAGAGAACTACGAGGTCACCATGCTCAACTCACTCAAGCTCACCGAGAATTATGCGACACTAACTTATGCGTCAGGTAAAGCTCAACCAGCTTCATGAATCAGCAGGTTTGACGCCTGCCAAACGATGTGATCTCCAACAGGACATGTACCAAACCACTCACTGATTTAACTCTTGAAACAAGTAATGTTTCCAAGGATTGCAAGGTGGGAGATCCCCGACACTGCGAATCCCAACCCCTGACTCCATCTGCACCACCAATTGAGACCACTTCAGCTAGACCTCAACTACCCCTGTTTCCACCCAAAAACACACCCCTAAATAAGCCTGCTCCCACTTCATCCCAGTGCTCATCTACTAAAGGATACTCATATTCAAATTTCAGAACTCTAAGGTAAGAGAATCAAACCCCTCAAGATTTATAGGGGAAGAAAAAAACACAAAGTTTAGCCAAAGGAGGAGCCACAATCCCTGATGTTCAACACACCTAGTTCAAGGACTGTAATGACCAAGGAGTAGAATGTGTTATGCAGGCATGGACTAACAGTACTGACAAAAATTACCTGTACGGTATGTGAGAGGCAAGCTAGAGCACTGATGAAGCAACACTCCAGAAGTTTCCAAATGCAAAAGTCATCATCTATGAGTCTTGCCCGCTTTTGGAACGTACTGCCAACAGAGTTGCTGGCTCAACTTAACCCACATATTCAGGAGTAACTGCACAGCCAGTAAGAATTGTTTTTCATCGGACAATCCTCCAAGCTTCTCTCAGGAAACATTTACTAAGTCCGAGACTGGTTTTGGGACAATGGTAATCTCACAACTATAAAGTTTAAACATCTCATACACAATTGGAGTTAATTAACATTCATGTTTACCATCAGGGTTCAGGTTTCAGGGATAAAGTAGGCACCTACCATCATGACTTTCTTAGGGACACTCACTTGCTGTGCCTATTTTAAGTGATTTTCGATCAACACCAAAATATCACACACAAGTGTGAGTAATGTTAGGAGAACTTGTGCACATGTCACTGATACTAGTTTTTAACAAAATGGTACACATGCTAAGATTCTCCTAACTCTGTAAATAGTGAATAGAAACTAATTTAATCTGACAGTCAAGTCCCAATTACCTGATACATGAAGTTCTGCAAAACGCACACAATGATCTAAATGTTATCAAGGACTGTGACAATGTAAACAATGGAAAATACAAACACTGATGTAAATAAGACCATGTAAACATTCATGTTATAGTCCCGTAAATAGATCTTATTGATGACAGTAAAATGTTATAGTAACTTGTATTTTAATTACTTATAGACTAAGCCATTGATGATAATTTGCTTTTAAAATACAGATATTAATGAGAACGTAAAATATTATACACATGAGGAATTTAAACATAATCATAATTAAGCAACACTAATTTTTCTATACTAAAGTTAAATGGAGTTGTCTAAAAATTGTGATAATGAAAGACCATTAAATGTAATTAAGCATGACTTTTCAGTTATTGGTGTTGCAGAAACCTGGTTTCAAAAAGGATAATCCCTCTGATATTTAACTTAAAAGAGAAGAGTTTGGAAACTGTAAATAGAATAGATTCTCAATAGGTGGTGTAGGTCTTTATGTATTAAATAAAATTAATTACAAAAGAAGAAATGATTTATGCTTACAAAATTTTCTTTATGATGTTGCTTTATGAAATAAACAAATCTAAATAACCAAAACATAAATTCTTGGAGTAATTTACAGACATCATCACCATGGTATTAATGAATTTAATAAAAACTTTTGATCAGAAATTAACAAAATTGCTTGTGAGAATAAAATACTTTATTTAATGGGTGATTTCAATATGAGATATCCTAAAAAGATAATGATAGGCCTATAGTAATTCATTCAGTGATATGATTTACTTTTCATATTTCATGTTACCACTAATAATAAGACCAACTCGTATTACTGATAAAAGGCTACATTAATGAAATATCTTTACAATAATCTCAACAACAGTAGTGGACTCTTACTAGTAAATTATTAACTGACATATTCCAACTTCACTTAACTGATAATCAGCTAGACTTAAACAAAAGCAATTACTACAAAGTAACTAGAGACTCTCAAAATAACATCAAGCTCTAAAAAAGGCTATGATCTGAAATGAATTGGGACTAATTACTTACAAGTGGTGATGTTTAATATGATTACAATAACTTTATTGAAATGTTTAACTCTTACTGGACAAACACACACCACTTACAAAGAACACAAAAAAATCTAAGTCTAAACCAAAATCCACCAAGGATAACCAAAGATTTAATTAAATGATAATAAAAAAACCGTGGATGTATAAACAAGACATAAAGAACCAGAACTGTACAAAAAGAACTAAATATAAGACACTAAATAACAAAGTCAATAAGGCTCCTAAGAGCTGCTAAAAAGCACGATTTTGTAAATCAATTAGATAAAGAGAAAGAATAATATTAAAAACACCTGGAAAATACTAAATAAATAATTATAAAACCAAACTAGATCTTGTAATAATGAATTTAACCCAAATGATCAAATTAATCAAAAGAAAAAAACCAAGCCAAAAGAAAACATAAAAAAAATAAAAAAAATAAAAAAAATAAAAAAAATAAAAAAAATACTAATAATATAAATTTTTCAACTTATCTCTCTATACATAACAATGTACAATGTTCTTTACTCCAATTACTGAGGATGAGGAATTAAGTTTCCAATAATTTAAAATGCCTAAAAAAAAGTCCAGGTCATGATGGGCATTCCTGCCTAAATTATAAAAAACTTGCTGTGCATTAAGTGTTCCTCTACCCATAGCAAAAGAAAAAAGTTCGGCACAGTTGACCCGGAACTATACGGGATAGTTTCGGTACTATGTTGCTGTAGATCATGAAGGTACCCAAAAGTAATCCTAGCGGGTACTATGGGATATATTCCATTAGCTACCCGCTAGTGGATACTATCAATACTAGATATCTGCGTGGTAGCACAAGAAAATGCTAGGTATGACATGTTCCATGTGGATCCATAGTATCAGAAAGGTACCCACTAGCGGTTACCTTTCAGATACTAATATCGAAAGGTATCCGTAGTGGGTACCTTCAGGATACTACATTTTGCAAGAGTAACACCATCAAGTGCTAAGCATATCACATGATCCACCAGTGGATACTCTTCGGATACTTGGTATTCTGAAGAGTAACCAGAAGAGGCCTTGAACAAGGAATACGATTGGTCATCTCTTTACTTCCTGTAACTTGATATACCAAGTTCAAAGTCAACAAATTAAGAGCTGTACAACTACTGCCATGTACCACTAGTAGTCTTTTGCAGTTCAGTGTGAATACACATGCAGAGTGACTGCCCACTGTGTTATCGGAATTCTTCATCAATGGATGTTGAATATCTACATGGTTCGTATGGGGACATGCTAGTTATATCTGTGCTGTGAGCGCTATCTCTGCATGGCTGCTTTATAACTATCACGTTAGTTGGATCAAAGAATACTCATAATTTGTTCAACACTAAAGCTTCCTGCATGGCCCCATATAGTGCAGGCCAGATGAATTATTACTGTAGGCTCAATTGTTGAGCACATTGATGCATGCATGTTTATATAACCTCTTTGCAGTTGGCTACATTTGTTGAAGCAAGGCATGTATAGAACCCTACCTGTTTGAAAGTTGTGAATCAGTGTGTTTTTAAGCGACAGCACTACTACTTCATGTATTTCCATGGATGTAGTGTCATTGTGAAGTGATGAACTTAAATGTATTAAACTGTATCCTCTTTAGAGGTGCTCCTACATAACAGAAGGAAATTTCAACTACAAGAACAACAATGGCCGCCCTTCTGGGGGCGTTTTGGCGGGGAAACTGACAAAGACCACTGGAACATGGTGCTATCGGGATAGTATTGGATACTAGTAGCGGGATAGTATCCGATACTAGCTACCTGTAGAATAGTGGATACTGTTCCGATACCATCCCAGAGCCATGACCATATATGGACAAAAAATTGGCATGTGAAAAACTATCCTGATACTGTTCCGGTAGCATATCCAATATGATCCCGCTACTAGCTAGTAGCGGGATTGTATCGGATACTAGTAGCGGGATAGTATAGGATACTAGTAGCGGGATAGTATCCGATACTAGCTACCTGTAGAATAGTGGATACTGTTCCGATACCATCCCAGAGCCATGACCATATAGGACAAATAATTTGCATGTGAAAACTTTCCGAGACTGTTCCGGTGCATATCGGATAACTATCCCGAAACCTGTTAATTTGCTATGGATCCATCATATTAAACATGGTCAATAAAAACAACAGGTATAGTTCCCGAGCAACTTAAAAATCGCCCGAGTCATTCCTATTCATAAAAAAAGGGAGTAAAGATAAATCACAAATTACAGGCCATTTCGGGTTTCCGGGTTTCAAAATTTTAGAACGTTCTGTGTTAAGAGATGGCATTTATTCATTGACCAAAGCACAACATATCTTTGAAGACCAATTTGGTTACCGTCCCAAACACTCTACGAGCATGGCAATAACCAAGTCGTGCACAAAATTACTCAAGCCTTAAAAATATGAATCAAAAATGGCTTTAGGGTATTTTTGGACCTTTCTAAGGCATTGATACCATAAATCATGACATCCTTTTTAGCTTAAATGCATCCACTATTTGGCTTCAGAGGTATTGTCTTGGAATGGTTCAAAAATCCTCACAAACAGCACACAGTTTGTTGATTACAACAGTCACAAATTATAACAAAATATATTGATACTGGATGCCCAGGCTCTATTTTAGGACCCTTGGGATTATTATTTGTCAATGATATTCCAAAAGCTGCCCAGAATTATCTTTTATATGGTATGCATGATTGATAAGTGTTTTACATCAACATCATGATAATAATAATTAAATACAGCATGAATAATGGTATTAGTAACGGAACACCTGGTTCAAGTCAAATAAACTTCACTTAAATCTTAAAAAGACTACTAATGCTTTTTCGGGCCTCAAGTAAAACAAATAAAGTTTAAATAAACATATCAATATTCCATCGATAATAATAAAATAAATCAGTCAATGCTTTTAAATTTTTAGGTATCACTATCGAACAAAACCTTACTTGGAATAACCATATTGAGAAGGGGCAAGAAAATGTTCTCGCAGTATTGGAATTTTATATAAAGTAAAACACTATATACCAGGCAAACTGACTCTTAGGTCTCGAGAAACAATGTTTCTCTCACACATTACATATGGTATCACTGATGGGTAAGTGCATGCAATGCTGAAATGGAGAACCTGCACAATTTCTGCAAACGCGTGCGCTGAGAGCAGTGAGCAAAAGTGATTACAGAAGGGCATCTAATCCTTTGTTTGTTAAATTAATCAACTAAAAACCTAATGGATTTGTGTAACTTAGTATAGAACATTCAGTACAAATACAGCAACAAATGTTTCCCCTCCACATTTGACCACATGTTTGACAAATAGCTAATATCACACTTACTCTACAAGACATGCCATCAGACTTTCATTACCTCAAATTAACTTGCATTTGTGGTAAATCTATATCTTACTTTGGGGCAAAATAATGGAACAACATTCCACGTAATGTTAAACTCAAAAATATTCATTCTTTAAACTTAATTAGAAAAGTCCACTCATTTCCAAACTACAAACTGATTATAATTGTCACGGAGTCTGGGTCCTGACAGGCCATTTTCTGGCTTACTTTCCCATTACTCTTCACATCATATATTCCATGTATATATATTAATCATGTATGTAAATTTTTTGTACCTCTGTATATTGGGATAGATAAATTATGTATGTTATTTATTTAATTTTCTTGAAATTATAGTAAGATATAGCCATGGATAATAGCCAACGTCAAACCGAGGCCTACACTTTTCCAGTGAAAATGGGAACATGACCCTATAAACTTGCGATCCAATCCTCAATTTATGATTTTGTAGAAGGAATATCAGAATAGTGGTCGGTTCTAACAACAAATTGTATCATCAACAAACAATAATAACGTATATCTATTCTTAATTCCAAGAACAATGTGGCAAACACCTGCAATCTGACCATGAGCATCGTACAAACCTGCGTGGTTGAACACAGGAATTTGAGCGCAAGCGTAAGTTTTGCTTGACGCGCGCATCTCATGCATACTTCAGTGTGTACTTTTTTGGTACACATGAATCATCATGAGGTGATTTAACACGGGCAGAAATAGCATCGCGTCACATCTGCGTCATGTGGAACAAACCCAGGTGGTTTGGCATCTCAAATTTGCGCGAGTTTCCGATGTATGCTTCGCTTCTTATCTATGAAAAGCGGGAGGAAATAGCGCAGTACGTGGGTTACGCTCATCCATTAGTTGTTTATTGGTTCGGCAAAATCAAGGTAGAGGTTATTTTCTCGAGGTGGCAATATTTCATCTGGACGGACATAAAAGTGCATTTCCAGCTCTGCCGGGTAATTAATCTGGGATCCAAATTCTAATTACAAAACGCTTGAATTTATGATAAATACGCATTTTTAGCATTTCTCGTTTCGCAGGTATAGTTCCTAATCCTAGACAATCACCCACGTAACTGTGCCAAAATATCAAATTCATTTTGAAAATTGTGGGGCGCTCTCAAAATGTGCCATTATTTGCTTTAAGGATTTACAGACGGGACCCATTTCCTTTTTCATACTATACCATTTTTTAATTAAAGGGTATTCTTTAGTTACCAATTAAAGGGTCATTCATTCATTACCAATAAAGGTCATTCCTCATTTTACCAGATTAAAGGGTCATCAGTTCATTTACCAAGTAAGGGTCATTCCTTCATTTACCAATTAAAGGGTTCATCTTTCATATACCAATTAAAGGGTCATTCCATTTACCAATTAAAGAGTCAGTCCTTTATTGTTACCAATTAAACTTTCTTTAAAGGTCATCCTTATTTACCATTAAAGGGTCATTCCTTATTTACCAATTAAAGGGTCTATCCTTATTTACCAATAAAGGGTCATTCATCATTTAGCAAACTAAAAGGGTTATCGTTCCTTTTGTGTTTACAAATTAAAACGTCATTTCATTTACCAATTAAAGGGTCATTCCTTAAATTTACATATTTACCAATTAAGGGTCATTATTTTCAATTAAGGGTCATTAATTCATTTACAATTAAGGGTCATTACTTCATTAACCAATAAAGGTCAATCTTATTGAACAATTAAAGGGTCTTCCTTCAATTGCCTATTAAAGGGTCATCCTTCATTTACCAATTAAAGGGTCATTCCTTAATTTCCCAATTAAAGGGTCATCCTCATTTACCAATTAAAGGGTCATTCCTTCATTTATCATTTAAAGGTTAGTCCTTTGCCAATTAAGTGTCTTCATTTACGAATTAAAGGGTCATTCATCATTTATGAATTAAAGGCCGGTCCATTCCATCATTTACAATTAAAGGCATGCATATGGTTTACAATTAAAACGCTTAATTTAAATAGTAAAGCCTGCGGTTAAGGCACCTGCTTTGGATCCATGTAAGCCACGGTTAAAAAACAACGGAAGAAAATTTTGACACTTCAATTTTTCAATAAATACAATTTTGACGCTTCATTTTCCATTTTGACTCTTGACAATTTGACCTCAAGGGTCTTTGACTCTGGGAAAATAATGATGAATTACTGTTACCGTTTGACATCCCAAATGCCACAATCCCGCGGATTGGTCCGGCCCCCTAGTTTAATTCGTATTTAAGTCGTTAATTTACGTCTATCTACTTCTTAGCCTGAAGAGTATGACAGCTTTGGTAAAAAAAAAAAAAATGTTTTATCCAACCAGCCTGACAACGTATAACAAAATGCAGAATTTTTCGGTTCAGATCTCGCTTTTACCGTTAAACCACTGCAACAACTGCTAAATTATGATTTCTTGGCTTCGTGCCCTCCCCTGAAGATCTTTTACAGCAGCAGTCATTCGCCGGTAAATTTTTTACCGGTTGTGTTTATGATTTTGTCGTTTTGAAAGTGTATGGTTTTTTCTCTTGGACATCCCTTTTCTGTCATCTCAGAGTCAGTATAAAGTCTGACCTGACTGTGCTGCAGTACTGAGTTGTCTGAGTTATCATTGGGATGCACGGCCCCAACTTAGAATAGGGGGCCTCAGTAACAACTAAACATGTTAACTGATATTGGAATCATTTTGCACACAACAGCCAGAAACGCAGTGTGTTATTTTGAATAGCGTGTATGATTCTGTACGGTAAATGCTTGGACGCAAACGTAACCCGAATAATTTCACCCGTAAATTTGGTGTTAATCGACAAAGTGTAGCATATAGCAAGGCAGGCTAGTCGGTGCTTACCCAGGGCCGTTGGCTAATATGGCCGCTCAAGGTCTACTAATAATTATCTAGTTGTTAACACAGGACATTGCACACCACTCTCACAATTTTACAATATAATCATATCATGTCATGTCCACTGGTCCAACTGGTTGTGGAAATATTAAGGGTCATTACGTGCTACAAAACTTCGTAAAGCAACAGGCCTCGGCCTAGGCCTATAGTCAGCAGAAACTTGTCTCAGTTCCAAATGTATGTGGCACCTTCTCTTCCAACTTCATATCGTGCAGATCTCTGGGCATTTTCCTATGTTGGCCAGGCCTATACTCGTCACCTTCTTTCCTTTTTGAAGTGATCCTCGAAAAAGCCAGAAGGTTAATTTTTTTTTAATTAGTTGCATTCTGATGATGGCAGTTAAATGTTTGGACTATGAGCGAATGCCAGTTTTATTGGACAACATAGAGACCATATACCTATCTGCATGTGGAACTAAACTGAGTTTAGCCTGGGGGGGAGGGGGCCCGGGAGGTTGGGGGGGAGAAGCCTTAGGCCTGCCTAGCCAGCCTAGCTAGGCATGCTAGCATGTATGCGCATTTTTTATGTGTAATAAGTATTCATCGCACTTAAAGTGAAGATAATGATTAACACCTGTCCTAACATTCCTAAACTCACATGAACTGCCGGCCTGTTTAGGTAGCCCCTAAGTTTATGACGGACAGAAAACTAGGCCTTTCTACATCCTCTTAAGTGTACTAAATTGTCCTGAAACCGCAACAACTACAAATGTACCACAAATGACATTAGAAAATAGCGAATTCAATTTTCTTTAGGCCATGTTTGTGCTTTCGGTTTCACGATTCCGTTGAGCAGACCATTCAACCCTGGCTGTCACCCTGTGCCCCTTCATGCCCTTGATTCCCATTCTTAAAAAAAATTTTTCTTTTTTTATTTAAATTATTGATAACCTGCCACAATCATGAAATTCGCCATCGCCAGCCAATCGTGGTGTGATGGCTGCCACTGCTATTTATAGAAGCGATCGCCTTTGCACCGCTGTGTTAAGACCCTAGTAAGATTACCACCGCTGCAAGCACTGGTGTACAGGACGGTTTCCGAAATTTAAACGTCATTGACATCGGCCGCTAGCAGCATTTAATTTACGTCTTGGTTTCAATTATTCCAAGCACTGATTTTTAAAACATCAAACAACATTACATAGTTTAATGTTAGAAAACAGTACATTAAAAACTAAATTTTTCGAGAAAACAGAAATATCCAACAGAATGGCGTATTATAATAAGGTTTTTGTTGAATCAGCGGACTACAAATTACTTACAATTTTGTAAAAATGGCGCATCCTGTTTGGTTCCTCGATTTAAATAACGCCGTACGAGTTATGAGTACGAACGAAAGGGGACAAAATGAGGGTCGGTTTTTTAACCTGTCAGACTATAGATTTTCACTAGCTTTCAATACGTGTATACGTGTTAGTCTAAAAGAGCATTGCTTCGCGCTCGCTTAATATCAGATAAATTAAGAAAAAAAATATTGGCTTCAAAATCCGTCGGGGGTTAGTGGATTGACCCTGCTACAAATAGTATACTTTCCAATAACGGTCCATTTAGATTTAAAGGTCCATGGCCCGCTCAGTATAGCCCTCGTCCCCAGAAGCCCCAGATTTTACCGGAGTGGGTCAACATTTTGGTAATCAGAAGCAAAGCTACTATTTTCTCATTTAACCCTGTGAAGCTTAGGCCCAAGGACGTTTGGTTTTGGAAGTTATGGAGTAAAAACATGGGCCCCATTTTGGGGTCGACCGAATATTAATTTTACACAGTACTCTATTGGGCTTACAATCAACATTTTCAGCTCTCGCATCAAAACGATTTGAATATCGCGCTAAACTTTACAAATGGGTTTTGGAGTTAAGACCAATCTATTAAGATAAAGTTCCATATCCTTAATGCTGGGCCATCCCCGTTTTTTTAAAGAGACCTGGCCCATTTGAAAAATATGCGCCCTCAGATTTTTCAAAATCAATATTTTTTGCATGTTGTAAAGCTTTTATACAAAAGCGTCTCCCCGAAATGGTTAAAGACCAAATCAGCTGTCTTATGGGTAACGGAACATTTTGTAATTTAGCGTCGCCGGCGACGCGAAATTCAGCAGACGAGAAAATGGCGTTTTAACACAAGAACATGCGCTCCGTAAATGCATGTTTCTCACGCTATTTAACACTGTTTGCCCGTCTATCAACCTTTGGTGGTTTTATATCAGTGATAAACGGAATGTCAAAATATTCATTTAATATACACATTTGTTGATTACATTTATGGAAAACTTAAAATTGGCTAAAATTCCTGGATGTCTTTATCCGCATATCAATGTCCCTATAATCTGTCTTGGGTCTGTATTTTTTTTATGTGTAAAAATATCTCGTTCTCCAATGGCCTAGACTACATCATTTGAGAGCAAATTGAAGAAATTCATATTGTGTGAAAATTGTGCCGTGGCCGCTTTAAATATTCCGTGACCAGTCCTAGTCCTTTCAATTTATAAAAACCATCTTTCAAATGTCCCTTGGACACTGGGATTTTACCACAGGACTGGCTGCCTGCCTAACGTTCCTATATTTATGCCCATATCATTCCTATATTTAAGAGTGGCGAAAGAGCATTACCTTCCAACTCACTGCCCAGTGTCCCTACATAAGTCGTTTGTAAACTCCTGGAACATATTATCTGTCATACCATTATGGATCATTGGGAAACTCATGGATTCTTTCGAGACAACCAACATGGGTTTCGAAAAGGCAGGTCATGTGAAACTCAACTTGCTGCAACTACCGAAGACCTTGCTGAGGCTCTCGACCAAAAAGGCCAGGTGGACTCTATTAGTATTGGACTTCAGCAAGGCCTTTGATACCGTACCACACAAAGACTTTTAGCAAAGCTTCGCCATAAAACAAAAGTGGTTTATCCACATCTCTTTTGACATGGATGGGAATTTTCTCACCACACGCAACACCACAGTCTAATAGATGGGGTTTTAGTTCAGATATATTCAGGTGAAACGGTCTGGTGTGGCCTCAGGGCACGGTCCTCGGACCCGGCCAATGTTTCGTATAGACATTATGACCTGCCAGCAACTATAAAGTCTAACAGTTCGTCCTTTTTAGCATATGACTGTATAACGTCTAGAGTAATCAACACCCCCGGATGCAAACGCCCTGCAATCTGACATCAATTCCCTCTGTTCTGGCAAAACCAGTGGCTCATAAATTTAACACCAAAAATTGCTTTTGCATGCAATAACAACATAAAGCACAGCCTCAGGTTAACATCTACAAATGGGGGTTGGGAATTTCCCCAAAAGGTTTAGCTTCAGACCTTACGTGAATCACACTATCTAGGATTGACCATTAATCAGAGACTGAAAACTGAGAAATAACACATTAACAAAACATCACTAAAGCCCACAGAACTCTGGGGCCTGAAAAAGGACTTTCCAGCATTGTCAACTAAGTGTCAAAGCTACTGCCTACACAGAACTCTTGTTAGGCCACAATTAGAATATTGTTCATCTATCTGGGATCCCCATCAACAAGTTTACATTAATGCCGTGGAATCTATACAGAAACGCGCAGCCAGATTTGTTAGGAATGACTACAGCAGATTTAGTAGTGTCTCGGCAATGGTGAAAGATCTAGAATGGAAATCATTAGAAGAAAGAAGACTTGCTGCTCGTCTAACACTGCTGTATAAAGCTTCACACCAATTGGCATCCATTGACCTGAGCAAACTTTACATCAATTCTGAACCCAGTTCAAGGCAGACCAGACAGACTTCAGCCCTCTCATTCCAACGTCCACGTTCAAATAAGAACTGTTCCAAATATTCTTTCCTCCCACGTACAATAGCCCAGTGGAATAGTCTACCTGGCGATATCAGGGAATCGCCAACACTCGAAAAGTTCAAAACAAGAATTGGTGACTGCAATCTTCTCAAGATCACGCGGGGGGCTCTGTTGGACTGTTAGCTGCTTTGCATCGCGACTGTACCCTGTGCAGGATATCCACTACATGGAGTTTGCACAGTAATCAACAGATGCAGATGTCTTTAGTCAAGTCTGTGTGTAACCGTTCGATATGCGTATAGAGCGCCCTCCTACAGTTAAGTCTTTTTGAAACAGACTATCACCCGGAAATTGATGCCGTTTTGAATTAGCTGTTGCTGTTAGGTTGGCATGTCCTACCCCTCCCTGGTAATAGCGCCATCTCGCAATGTTTCGCGCAAAATTTGAACAAATAAAAAATCGTGAAAATAAAAGCGCGCAAAAAAAATTGACATTTAGAAGCTAAACTTGTTGAATGTAATTGTAATTAGAACAAAATGTGAGCGAAGTGCACAGAAATTTACCATTTTTAAACTATGGTAAAATATGAGGTTAATTTTGGTCAAAAACACATGAACGGGCATCAACATGGGGGGGGGGTGATCGTATTGACCATCTCCCTCATCAAAATATTGGGGGGATATATCCCCCTTCCCCCCAGGATTTATGCCTATGCTTGCAAAGATAACACAATTTGAAATTTCCAATGTGGCTCACAATAAATGATAATACCCGAGTACGGGCATTTAATGGATAAAAAGTAAACATCTAGGTAAGGTTTGTTTGAATGTAGAATCAAAGCGTCGTAGGAGAGTTCATACCCCAATCATAAACCTCAATAAAAAAGAAAGTGATGAAAAAAATAAATTATGGTGGTGGTAGATAGCAAAGTTAAAGTTCAACATTTCTTAGCCTTTTAAATAGTCACTTGTGAGCTTGGAGAAAACACTATTTCCAACTGCACATTAGATGATCATCATATCTTAGTAGAGTTTTACCAAACTTAGCAACTGCTTTCTGAAGGATACGTAATAAACAAGGTTTCCACGGACTTGTATTTCCAACAAGATAAAATAAATTGAGGGAAAACAGGGGAAAACCATCATTACATAATTTCTACACATGTTTGGCAAACAAAGAACATTGATATTTGGAAGAAAAGAAATCAACCTGCTAGCTGTTAGTATTTTTTCATTTTTTTTTTTAAATAAATAATTTTGATATGTTTGTGTTGCGCGACATCAATTTCCCCTTATGTTACGATGTTTTGAAGGCAAATATCTCATAGAAAAAGAAAGGAAAGCATGGCAAACTATATGCCCAAATGGACAGCTCAAGGCATCCTATCAAATATTACCGTTTTGTTTAAAAGCATTGTTAAAAGTTTTATAAACCAAAGAACAAAAGTCTGGAAAATGCACCGTTTCATGAAAATCGCATATTTTTTTAGCTGTCAGGAAAGAACTTGACTTCTTGAAATCACCTATCGTACGCAAGTGGCACAATGCCTTCTTTGTGGAATGTGCATTTAATATCCACAATTTAGAGGAAAACTTTGGCAAGAAAGTGAACCTTGCTGATATTTAAAGGACGATTCAAAAAGTCCAAAAAAAGGCCTTTTAGAGGAGTTGGGTCACTTTGTTTGAAGGGGGACCCCTCCCAATAAATACTGCATAGATATACAGGCATGCATCCCTGAGATAGAACAATACATGTATCACATGATTGGGTACAAGTAAGAGGTTAAAGTGCTACTTTTGTGCTTTTGGGGGGTAAATGTTCGTACCATGGACCGTTTTGGTACCGTATATTACTTTGTCTAAACATGATAACTTGTAAGGCATTCATATTGAGGAATGTTTGTTTTTCACTTACTGTCAGATAGGGATTGTAATCCAGATATATGATTTGCAACCGGACGTCAACAATGTTTGTGTGCTCATTTGTGTTCTCTGTGGGGCTAACAATGAAACATTCGCGCACTTTCATCTGAACATGCATCAAGTCCCCGTTTGTAGAAGTTTTTTCCATAATTAGATCCCATCATGCCATGTAATGAGGAAAACTGGTACCGTGATACTCTCGCAAAGTATGGAACTGGGTGCGGATGCTAATTATGTTAGATAGAGAATGTTAAACTTATAAAGAAAGAGTCAGATATTTACTACCTCACAAAGAGCCAAGAGCAACCTGCCCAATTTATAGGGTTGACATCTTCTATCAAACTCTAGGGAGCTTTCTTGGCTTTGTAATATTTATTGCTGGCATCATATGGGGGATAACAAGTCCATGAAACTCTTTGAAATCTCCAAACGTGAAATGTCTTTCGCAAATGAGCTTTGACTGTGTGATCTGCAGGTATTAGCCTGACTCTTCCCAAAAGGCCAGATAAATAAACCTCTTTATCATTAGCATAAATACTTCTGAGTCAGGGTGCTGTCCACTTCCAGCCAACTTGAGCCAAGTCATGGTGGTATATTTAAAAGAATAATTCAGGGTATACATAAAATTTGTGTCAAACTCGGCAATGCCGACACAACAATGCATGCCGATTTGCAGTTAGTTTATGGGAAAGAAGGCCATTCATACAGGACTGTTGCAATTGCAAAAAGGACAGCTTGCTATAGAGGCACGAGTCCGTCAAAGAAGACCCAAGATATGCAAGGCTATTGTAGGTATTTTACTCCTGAGATTATTTTAACAACCTTGTAAAAATCTAGTTGCAAGAAGATGGAAGAGTAGTAGTGGTTGGTTGGTTGTTTCGCTCCGGTCATGACTGACAGCTCGTGAGCTCAGAGATGCGATGCCAGAGATGACGATCTTCAGCAATAAAATAGCACAGCGTGTCCTGTAACCGCCTTAATTTTATTTTGGTCGAACCACCGAGCTCTTGGCCTGCATCTTCTTTTTTTTTGCCTTCAACTATTCCTTGCATAATCACCTTCCCCAAGTTGTTTCCACCACGCCTTGATATATGACCAAAATATCTTAGATTCTGGATGCAGATCTTCTGTTTTCACCACAATCTCCTGAAGAACACTGGAGGTTGACCTTTTCTCGATCCATGGGATGCGCAGTATCTGGATCTGGATTTGGATTAATAATTGGCAACGATTCATAAACGAGTATCACGCCAATGGAGGGACAGGTCTATTAAAGTTACTGATGTTTATAATTTTTTTTTAGTCTGTCTTTAAACTGGTGGATAGAAGATGCTTCGATGACGGTGGGGGCAGGGCATTCCAGTCAACAATAGTCTTTGGGAAAAAAGAGTTCTTGTAAGTCTCTGATCTTGATCTGAGGTGAATATATTTTGCTTGGTGAATTCTAGTACTTCTAGCTGCGGTTAAACGTCTATCTGCAGCAGATACTCTTAAATCGCTATTCCTGATCTTAAAAAGGATTGAAAGTCTTGCCATTTTTCTTCTTGCTTGAAGGGTGTTCCATTCGAGGTTTTCAACCATGGTTGACACACTATATACTCTGTCGGCTGTAATCCTTATATACAAATCTTGCTGCAGATCGCTGAATTCTTTCAAGTTTGGAAATATTTCTATCTGTATACGGGTCCCATATGGACGCGGCGTATTCTATGCAGGCCTACAAAATCCCCAGGACCATGGGACCGCAGGTCCCAGAAAAAAATTGACAACTGCAGAAAATTTTCAAAAGTAAGGAAAAATAAACAAAAAAACACCCTAAATTTATACAAAAAGGTTCAAATACAGGCTCAGATTGCACCAGAGTGTGTCAAAATACTGGGCCAGCTAAAAAAAAAAAAAAAAAAAATATACTCTGTCGGCTGTAATCCTTATATACAAATCTTGCTGCAGATCGCTGAATTCTTTCAAGTTTGGAAATATTTCTATCTGTATACGGGTCCCATATGGACGCGGCGTATTCTATGGTAGGTCTGACAATGGATTGATAAGCAAGAATCTTGGTTTCCTTTGGTGCAGAGTAGAGGTTCCTTTTCACGAGGCCCATAATGGAGTTTGCCCTCTTCACAATGTTGTCAATGTGGATGTTCCAAGACAAAGTACGGGATATCTCTACTCCAAGATATGGATTTGAATCCACCGAGCTGAGTTTGTGTAATCATGAATATCGAGGTTTACGTCAGCTGCTGGTCACGTGGATGACGGTACACTTAGTAGGGTTGAACTGCATCAACCAATTCTGCTGCCATGATTCAAGCTGGTGAAGATCTTTCTGAAGGATTTTGTTATCGGCCTGTTTTTTTATGGAATGGTAAATCAAGCAATCGTCCGCGAATAATCTAACCTGTGAGTGAATGGACTGAGGAAGATCGTTTATATAGAGTAGAAAAAGGAGCGGTCCCATGACTGTCCCTTGCGGAACTCCAGAAATTACTTTTTTCCTCCTGGGAATTAGCTCCATCGACGACCACTTTTTGTATACGTTTCGTGAGGAAGGTCTTTATCCAATCGTAGATTGGTCCTCTGATGCCTAGATGTTTTAATTTCAGCAAAAGACGAAGATGTGGCACTGTATCAAATGTTTTCTGAAGTCAAGCACTACAATGTCTGTCTGGATCCCTTGGTCGATGTTAAAAGCCAAGTCATCACAGTTTCAAGTAGTTGGGACTCACAAGATCGCTTCTTTCTAAACCCATGTTGAACATCCTGGTAAATATATTGTAATAATATAATATATTATATATGTGCTAAAAATGCAATGTTCCATGAGCTTACAAAAACACCGATGTAAGGAACACAGGACGATGATTTGATGGTTGAGATCGAGATGAAGGCAGCGCTGCAGTCCAAGGGTCGTTCACATGTTGTAAAAAATTTGGGTAAAAAGTGCCTGAGGAAGAGCCATATTTCACCGCAGTCCTTAAGTATTCTTACCGGATGTTGGTTGGTATATGCCTCCAACACAACATCCCAAAAGCTGCAATTCTGTTACGGTCTCCTTGGGTGAGGGGTCCGTGGTTCACTTGCGTCTGTGGCCATTGGAATGCCAGATCTTGGATTAGACGAGTAGTTCTAGAATTCCTCTGTCAACACATAGATTGACCATTGCCGATCTTGCCATTGCCAACCGATACCGAATCTAATGGCCACAGCCATCCTCCTTAGTAATCAAGGATCTAAGAAAGTTGAATTGATAGACAAACTCCGCCTCCTTTCCATCAACCACTAAGGGTTCCTCCCTGCTTTCAGGACCAATAGCCATCAACCTAGTCTTACCGACATTGTGGTACACACATATATAGCTGCACTTGTTGGCACATCAAAACAATCAACAGAAAAAATAAGTATCCTCAACAGATAAGAATGCTTTGTTAAGAAAGCTTTACGCCAAGATGTCCTATATTCAAACCCCAGAGAAAAGGAGGAGAGAGTGGAAGTGACCCGATTTTCGATGAAACCTGGATACACGTTTACGATCTCCACTTAAAAGAGAAAAACAAAATTTGGGTTTATAAAGATGGTAAGACCCCCAATCACTGCCAGTGGCGTAGATTTCTTTTTGACAATGGTGGCGGTATGGATGAGGATTGATGAATATTTATGAATGAAACAGGGTTTGCTGAAAAAATTTTGCCATTTGGAAGCTAAAACCACCTTAACATATTACACAGTAGCACCGGCATGTTTAGTGACTCCATGGAGAACGCACAGGACTGCGGCGTAAATGCATCGTCATGCATGTCACTGCGTTCGCATATGATTCGCGTACACATGCTACGCATCCCCGCTGATACGCCACTGGAAAGAGAAACACCGAGCTCCATTTTATACTTAAACGAAGAGAAGCTAAAGGGGAGAGATAGATGGGAAGAAGAAAAGATGATAGAGAGAGAGATGGGAAGAAGAAAAGATGATAGAGAGAGAGATGTAGAGTGGTCGAAAGAATAGACGGAATGAAAGAGAAAACCTAATTTGTAGAAGGGAAAATGTTGAAAGAGAGAGAGAAACGAGAGTGAGAGAGGGAGAGGTGGTGAAGAGAGAGAGAAAAACGTAATTTGATGAGGGATACAGAAAAAGAGCTGGGGAGAGATGGTCATACAGAAAGAGACAAGAGAGATAAAATAATGGACAGAGTATATAGAGAATGAGAGAGAGAGAGAGAAAGCAGTGGCGTAAATTTCTTTTTGACATTGGGTGATGGGGTTGATGAAACAGGGTTTGCTGTTTGTGTAAAAATTTTGCCATTTATAGAAGATAAAATCTTTAAATGTAATTGTAATTAAAACAAAATGAAATTTACCAATTTTAAACTATTATGGTAAATATGAGGTTATTTTGGTCAAAAACACATGAAGAGGCATCAACATTGGGGGATGCTCATATTGACCCCAGAGAGAGGGGGGAGCCAAATGAGAGAAAAATAAAGAAAAAGGTATAGAAGTAGGCCCCTAAACAAAATAAACTGGGCAAAAGCAGAGAAGGGAATAAAAGAAAGGAAGAGCGAGAGACAAAGGGGGAAAATGTAATTTGTAAGGGTCTTTGGGTGACGATGATGGAGAGAAAACAGAGAGGAAAACATAATTTGTAGAGAGAGAAATGTTGAGGGATATAGAAAAAGGGGACGGAGGAAGCCAGAGGAGGGGTATAAACTGCAGGTTGAAGGGGAGCGTTATATGGGAGTTTGAGGAGTTATGAGAACAAAAATTGTGAACAGTAACTATACGGGATAGCACACGGGGAGTATTTTTGAGAAAAAAGGTTAAACACTGGACGTTATATACGGGATGAAACAATGAGATTTTATTATTTAGAAAGTGGGAACTACTACAGGATTAAAATAGTCAATAACATAACACGTCATGTTATTTCACTTTGATTCTGGTGTATATATGACCATGGAGTTATAATAACTCCATGATATGACGGAAACTAATGGTTAATGGTTAGGACACGGGAGTAGTTTTGAGAAGATTATTACAGGCCCATATGCAGGGGGCACCCAAAAAAGGTCAAAATGTCAACTTTTTGCGTATTTTTTTTTGATAAACAGGTCAAAAATTGTGGGAAATTCTGACAAGAAAGTCCACTTTTTGGTGATGAAATGTTCAAAAAGTTCAAAGGGACCATTTTAGGGTGTGTTAGGTAAAGGTGGACCTAACACCTATATTAAAGGGCACATGTGGTTCAGCTGCAGTTGGATCAACGCTCGCCTCATAAGCATAATACCCAAGGGGCCACATGGGTTTACCTGACATGGAATGCTGTCAAAGGTTGTGTGGTATCAATGTGTTCAGGGGACTTCTCTTAACAATTTCTAGGTGGACAACCCTGAAAATATGCTACTCAAAACAAAATGGAGGCAAATTTTCAAAATGGCCATCATTTTAAACTAGTTTGACCATATCTCAGCCCACAATTTGCATAGAGTTGTGATTTTTGTGGCTAAACCTAAGTTTTTTTGGGTCACTTAATCCATTGGTGCAATCAAGCTGCACGCTTAAATGTAACCTACCAAATATTGCAACCATTTTCTTTCAAAATGGCCACCATTCAAAGCTATTTTGACATATCTCAGCCCACAATGTACATAAAGTTGTGATTTTGGTGACTATACTCAGGTTTTTTGGGTCACTGAATTCATTGGTGCAATCAAGCTACACGTATAAATGTTATACACCTAATATGGCGGCCATTTTGTTCAAAATGGCTGCCACTTTACTATACTATCTTACCACATCTCATCCCACAATGTGCCGAGAGCTATGATTTTGGTGGCTATACCCAAGTTTCTGGGGTCAGAGAATCCACTGGAGCAATCGGTTCATAAATAGCATCATTACCGCTGCAAAACGGCCGTCACAATGGCTGCCATAATCATCTGGAGATAACTTGCCCATTAACTTTTCGTTCGAAAAAGTACCAATAAGCTCTCCATTGC